>JAAAKO020047775.1:0-11426 GCA_010015015.2 Bolitophila cinerea
ACGATATTAATACTATCTTGTGTAATTTATTGCCTTCAAAAAGAATGTGCAAAAATATTTTTATATCCACACACGTTTTAGAGGGATTCAATCGATACTTTATAATATGTATGTATATTAAAAGTTAAAGTTAGTATTGAGATAAAATGTATCTACCCGTTACAAATGTATCAGATATAATAGTACCTACGACATATAGAAAAACGTTTAAAGAGAAAGGAAAATGAAATGAAAAAATAAAAACATAAAGCTTTATTTATATTACCACAACAAAACATTCCGCCTTTTTAAGCGAGATGAAAATAGAAGAAAGTATCGAGAGTGAGAGAGACGAACCACTCTCGAGCAAAATTTTGTTGTCCATAAAATTTGAGTTTGTATTGCGACTAAAATATGTCTATTAAGACATTATTTATGGTAACGTTCTCACGCACACGCAAAATATGCGTTTATGACGTGAGAGGCAGAGCGACGTCACCCGCACACACTTAAATACATGTATGGCAATTTTTCGCGGTAGATTTGGAAATAAAGAAATACAATTATTTATATTTGAAGAATCATTGAGATGCTTTATAATTTATTTATAATAATAATACTTTTTTGGGGTATCTGTTGGTGATTTCAATATTATCAGAAATCTACAAAATCGGGTTATCGGTTATTTAAAAAAAAAACGGTTAACCGTATAATAATTTAAAAAAAAATTTTTAAAAAAATGTATAACAATCCAGTTTTGCAATATCTACAAGAAAAAATAACTAATGATAAACAAAAAATTTACAAAAAAAATGAAGAAATAAGAGTTTTTTATATAAGGGATTTTTAGCCGATCCCGTCAGTAAACAAGCCATTCCCATTTCCAATTATATGCAAAATTTAACGTTTATACCGCAGTGTGACAAAAAAAATGGTATAGATATGTTATCTGACCTGTATAAATATACGTAATTGGAGAATCGTAATTACAAAATTCCGTATTTTTAATATTAAAGTATTAAAATGTATTCAAGCAAAAAAAAGCAAAAAAAGGCTAAAAAATAAACAAAAAATAAGGAATTAGAAATATGGAATACGAGATTTTGATATACGGGATTTATTGCCAATCCCACTCATTCGTTAGGAAGATTTCAAAATCTTCATAAATTTTACATCATTTTTTCTCACTTAAAGCCGTCATTACATTAAAAACTCAATTTAAAATAATAAACGTTTTTTGATTCTTTTAAGCTTTAATGATAAAAACGAACAAAAACTAAGTAAAAACATGAAAAAACAACAAGTTTTTTAAAACCGGTTATTTTTAATCGGTGAACCGGTTAATTATTTTCATTAAAATCACTAGTACCAACCAAATTGTTCCATCTTTATAAAATTTAAATGATAACTAAAGAAACAGCTAAATTTTGAATGTTGGCGCATCGACAAATTTTGGTGTCAGGGTTTTGTCATTAAATTGTACTCTGATTCTGACAATGCAAATTTACGAAAAGTTTGATGTTGAAAGACACGAAAAACGCATGAACTTTGTGAATATTTTTTTGATACAAAATAAATACTTTTGGAAAAGGGGAATAAAAGTATTTTATTCTACTTTTATTAGAGATTGAATTCCAATTTTGATTTAAAAAATATCCAAAATACTGGGAAATAAGATAAAAAGATTGAATGTTATCGACAGTGAAACATTGTGGCTGTTCAGTTATGGTTTGGGTGGTTCATCGAAGGAAATACGGACAAGCAAATGTACCACAATATGTTAAAAAATATTTAAAGCTTAGGGCTAAGAAACTTGGTATATCAGATCGTTATCAATTTTATACGGGTTGCGGCAGCTTTATAATAATCCAAAAGTAGATAGACACAGTTCTCTGACCTAAATACGCTTAAAAAAATTGTATTAGGGAGAATTAAGGGAGAAATCTCAAAATTTCAAATAAAACAGATTTGCATTTGATATAACAAATGGCCAAAAAAGTATTTCTAAATTTTTGAGGCGTACAGATTTTTTAAATTTTATTGTTTATTTTTAACAGAAAAGTATGAAAATGTAAATAAAATAAAATATAGTATTGAATTACAATTTTAGTAAGGGCTATGATTTTATGAAACACCATATTAAATGTATATGCATACACACGCTTCTAAGGTTAAAAAAGGTATTATATAAATGCGGTTTTTATAATTATTAATCATTGATTTTAAAATACAGATTTTTATAAAAGATATGCGTATGATAGAAAAGGTAAAAAAACGTCTGATAAATAAAAATAACCTTTGCATAACCATTTTAAAAAGACAACTTGAATACTTTTTTTTGCCAAAAAAATACATTTTTTTCCTATAAGAAAAATTGTACTCTTATTTTATAAAATATATAAAATATAAAATATATATTTTTATAAAATAGCAGCATTTACTTAAAATCGTATGAAAAATTGGTAGTAAATGCTTAGTATTTTGGATTAAAAGCAAATGCTATTTCTATGCATACGGCCCAATATGTTTCTTAAATTTATAAAAATAATATTATATTTTACCACACTACCAACCAAAATTTGTAAAAAATCCATTATTTAATGGTCAATTACCAATAACCGGTTTTTGCTATAAATCTCAAACAAATCGGCGTATTGTTATTCTCATGTATTAAAACTAATAATCCTTTACCATAGTACTCTCACGTTTTTAACTTATATATGCAAATAAAATGTAAACATAGTTTTCGAATATGCGTCAACTCTAATTGTACACGTAAGATAGTTAGAGATCATCTATTTCTATAAAGATTCGCATACATTTACGAGTATGATATGAATATTTTAGTAATATACGAGTTATTATATTGTATACCCGTCGTTTATTTGAAGTTTTAACATTTGCATATCTACGCTCGATAAAAGTCACTGTTTTTTGTAGAAGTTTTTCTTTATTCCCACAACCTATTTTGCTAAAATAAACCGAACGTGATGCAATCATATACCGGTGCTTAGGTCTCTCAGTGGATGTATGTGGGCTTTATATCTGAAGAGCCACCGCATATCTATCGAAAAATAATATATCTATTTTAGTATTTTATTTACAGAAAAAATAATTCGAAAGTCGTTTGAAGCCGTTTGGGTACAATTATAATTAAAATGCCAATAGCGCAATTCAAATTTGCCATGTTTTTTTGTAAAGGAATTAAAATGATATTGTGCACCAGCCTTTAGTGTGGAATGTAGTAACACTAATTTTGAACAGGCCGTCAGATCCTAAGAGCAATATTACTCTATAGAAGAAGTTAGGTTATGTTTTTGTAATGAACATCTTTATAAAAATAGGCAGTCGACTTTGACGTGGCCAGTTTTTAGATCAGTTTTGAGACATTGTAATAACACGTATTTTAATTGTTTAAAGACGATAAAATTGCAGATATTCGTTAAAATGTATTATAGGTAGACACTATTTTAAGTTTTTTTTTAATAATTTTTACTTTTATGGTAAAATATTTAAATAATATTTGATATTTTAAAATGTGCGCTTAAATCAAGCCACCAAAAATTACTAAAATACTGCCTCGAATTGAAGAGATGTTCATTACAAGTCTGTACATAATAAAACTGGTCCATTTCGTGTCTATATATAAAAGTCTATGGTCAGATCTGTATTTGGCAGTGATAGAAAAATACCATTATCGCCATTCTGGTTATACGAAGTATCTTAAGTAGACGGATGTCAAAATAATAATGAGAAAATTGTTAATTGTTAATTGTTAAACATCGTGTGTGGTGTGCTATTTACAGTCTTATTTGACATTTGTTATCTTAAAAATGGTATTCTGTTTTAAATTTTGTTTTTATACAAAAAAAAAAAGGCAAAAAATTAAAAATTGTGTAGCGCCAGAATTTCTAAATAAAATGTATATTTTCTACAAGTTAATAATACAAAAATGTTGATTTTTTTTTATTTAATATGTTCTCTATTGAAATATAGTCTGTCTGTTAACCCTATTTTAGATATGTTCTCTGTAAAAAAAAAATATGGTTTATTTTATTTTTTCATTAATTTAATGTATACATTTTTCAGGTGAATCCTGAAAAGTGACTAACTGCATATAAACTTTTACAAGAGGTGGCCAAGACCAGCACTAATAGTGTGCCAACAAAAAAGTGTAACTGTATAAAAGTTTGAGTAAATCAATAAAAATCATCAGCATCACTATCCTCTACATTAAATATTATGGAATATTTTATATTCTAATTCCGGCAAACAAAATCATATTCAACTATTAATACCAGCTAATAAGGAGCCACAAACACATTGTGATTGCCTAATTCGGTTTTTACCATTGTGGCACGTGCTGCCTTAATAGATGACCAGACCAGATCCGCATCAAAAATTGCGGCTGCTACATAATGGGAACATTTGGAATCACACCGCATACTATACATTGCTCCAGTATATACAATATGCGAATAAGCTTTACTATACTATATATATTGCTCCTATTCTAGTATTCCTAAAACACATACTACGTCCACAGCCACACAATGTGTGTATACAACTAAATATAGTACATCAAACCCGAAAACCGAGACAAATTCATTTTCGCAACATTTTATTGGTTATGTAGCGTGCGTGATGGTGACGTATGCTGAAGGATAAACGCTACACGTATTGTATATGTATAGTATAGCTAAAGCTATATGTAGCACATTTACACCATTGTTATCTTACAGTTTCTATTACACTATTTCTTCATCTGATGTTTATCGTAGCGCAAAAGTTGCTGCTGACTTTTGCGGTGGCTGCGCTGTTGGAACGTCAGACCTATATTATATATATATGTATGTATATACTACAGTGAGATGTTTTATCATTCTGTGGCACACCGAAGCTCGAACATCCTGGCAGAAAAGCAGAAATAGCCAGTAGGCCTCTTAATTTACGGCGAACGAGCGAACATAACATAAATTGCAAACATTATTTCTTTTGGGCGTTTGAATTTAAAGATGTACTCGTATATTTCAAAAGGATATAAACGAAAATTCTATTTTTAGGAAAGAAGCTTAACTGGAAACTCACATTAAATTAATTAAATGTCAAAGCGCATTGGATTGGATTAACTATTTCGATATAAAGTGCAGAAAAATACATGTATAGTATGATCGCAGAAGGGAAATTGAAAATAATTGTTTAAAAGTATTTGGATTTGGATTTTATGTAGAATTCAGTTATAGCCAATAAAATAAAGCTTTTTGCATTTCAACGAGCAACGACGGAAATGACAAGAATATAAATGATCTGCGGGTAGTTTAGGATTAACGGAGTAAAGTTTGAATTTATACTTTTTTGCTGATGATCTTTATCGGGTGAGTTTTCTGAGTTTTCTGTGTTATTTTCGAAAAATAAAAATAAAATTTCTACTTATTTGGATATAATTTTTTTTAAGGGTGTCCCAAATACTTTTCTAAAGAATCCCCGAAAACCCATCGTATCTGTATCTGGTATCCAAAAATAAGTAAAATTCGTTAGAAATCCAACATCTTTTAATAGATAAAAATGTATCCCCAAAAAATATTTATATAACTTTAATATTAGTTGAATTATTAATCTCAAATTTATAACTTAAATCTTTAGCTCACATCCTAAAGCTTTGTTTTTACTTGAAATTTGTAACTAAATCCATACATTAAATCAATACCTCAAATCTTACTCTCATATTTGTACCTAACATCAAGTTCTGTTCCGAAATCCGAACACTCCCAAATGCTTATAGGATATGAGTTCATATATATAGAAGTGAGGGTGTTTGGATATTATAACAGATCCAAGCTAAGTGCGGATTTGAGGCAATGAAAAATTCGAATGGCAACTCACTTGGAATAATCATGTACACCGCATTATATATTATTAATAATATTTCAAATATTTTGTATATTTCGTAATATAAACAGTTATTCTAAGATTATAGCGAAAACATTTTCTATATTTTCAATATTCTCAAACATATTAATAGTATTCTTCAAAAGAAATATTTGTAAATTGATTGTATATATTTTCAATATTTCATTTATATTTTCAATAATTTCGACCTTTATTAATAATATTGATATTTGTGAGTAATAAGATCGTATTTTTTTTTGTATGTTTTATATTGGGTATTATTATAGATATATTATACATCCCTAATATTTTGGGTATTCGGAAATATTTTCGGTATTTTCGTATTCGTAAATATATTACAAATTTTATTATAAATTCTCGCGCTTGTTATTTGGATTCGAAAAAAGAGAGGAAAGCTATAAAAATATAAATTTTGTTCAACTTTAATAAAACACACGTTACCTTGACTTCTGTTAATCAAGATAAATATAACTATTTGAGAATTTATATTTAGTACCAACTTAAAAAAATGAATAAATCTAAAACCAATGTTACAAATCGTATATTTAGTGCGAAAACTTTATATTTTTCATACAAGCTATATGGGTAAAAATATACTGAGTTTTCACACTACATAGTCGATATTTTCAAAATATTTTCAAGAATCTCCGTAAAAAATATGAATAATTTAATTTAGATAAAATACAAAATCGAGTTATAAATCAAATTCATAAAGTTATTACATGGAAAATGTATATTTTGGTATACGCTTCAGGATTCACCGGTATTCGGTATATTTTATATTCTCGTTTTTTCCTGGTATAATAGTATGTTTTAATGATATTCGCATGTACATTTTAAAATTCAATAATGCATTTTAATTTCGCAGTTATTTGTATAAGTATACATAATTTTCTTAAATATATCGCAAATAAATTAAAAATCGTATTACTTGTAAAAATATTTTCGATATTTTTAAAATTTTCATATAAAATATCATTTTTTATAATATTATAACTTTTTTGCAGGCTTAATGTATTAATAAAATATTGTAGATTTTTTCAATATTACAAATAATGTTTGCGATATTAAAGATATTATCCAAATATTTGTACACCATATTACGGGTGTAAATATGCTTCGGAAAAAAACATTTGCGATTCAATTTTTTGATTAATATTTGAGATTTTAATAGTTGAGATCTGATCAAGTGTAATATTTAAGGTAATGTATTTAATTATTTTTTTCTACATTTAATGATAAATTGTATATTTGCGGCGAAATTTTTTTACCTTATTTTAGCCGAACATACCTTATCTTCGCAACAGGAATTGCATTATTCGTTCAGGAATTGTAATGATCTTATGCTTGGGGATCAAATATTACTGGATTTGTCTGGCGATCGTTATTTTTTAAACATTAAACAGGAAAAGCTCAGCGCAAAGCTTTACAGAGAAGCCAAATTCTCGATTAAAAGTAACACTGTTTCTGTGCCATTTTATTTTAAATTTATTATTTCATAATAAACAAGAAGCAAGAAAAAAAGGTCAATTTCAGGCATCTCAGCAAAATGTAAAAAAAAATCTAGACTCTAGAGACCAAGTCAATTTTTAAAGAACACCAAAATAGACACATTTTTACACGGGAGAAAATATATTTTTTATCATTTATTTTGCATAACATTTAGAAAATTTTCATTTCTTAAAAAGTTTTTTTTTGTAGCTGTTTGAACGTTTTTTTCTCAATAATTTTACAAAAGTTTAAAGCGAACTTTGGATGCCATAACGGTACAAGCACATTTAGCCAAAAGTTGTTTGACCGAATGTCATTTGGCCGAATGCTTCTTGGCCTAATGCCTTTCAGCCGAATGAGCCATTTAGCCCAATGAGTCATTTAGCCGAATGAGCCATTTGGCATAATGGATATTTTGCCGAATGGCCGTTTAGACAAATGGATGTTTGGCCACGAGTCATTAGGCCGGATGGACATTTAGCCGAATTGCCATTTAGCCAAATGGGGGTTTTGGTCGAATGAGCCGTTTAGCCGAATAAGATGTCGAATTACTTATTTGCCAGATGATTTGAGCTGGATTGTATTCCACATGCTGGAAAGCAATACTTTATATTTTGAACATGGTAATATGCATAAAAAATTATGAAAACAAGCAACGTATGTAGAATAAAATCAAGGAAAAGGCATATAAGCCTTTCGGCTGAACGGCTCATTTGTCCAAATGGCCATTCTTCTAAACGGTTATTCGGCTAAATGGCATTCGAACATATGGCTCAAACGGCAAATCTTTCGTCTTTCGGCCAAATGACTTTTGGATAAATAATTAATCGGGGTATAAAGTTCTTAGATTGTAAAAAAAACTGAATCCGCCAAACCGAACCAACTCGTAAAAACCCGTAAAGATATTATTTGGAATATATTTTTTTATATAAATATTTGTTTTTTTTTTATTATACAATAACAAAACATTCAGTAAAAAAAATGTGAAAAAAATATAAATTCATTTTTACTAATAGTTCAAAAATTGTTAAATAAATATAAAAATGTTAGTTAAAAATTGATGGTTTTGGAAATAATTTTGATAAAAAACAACCCCGTTAAAACCAGTGAGATATTTAATAGGGTGGGTCATTTAAATGTTTTTGTATGGAAAAAATTTAAAACCGCAAAATATTTTAAAATATTTTAGAATTTAGGAGAGTAATATTTTTTTTTTTAGTTAGTTATATCCAATTTAATTATTTAAAAAAATAAAAAATAATTATTATTATACATAGTTAAAAATGAAAATAATAAAAAATATTAATAACTGTATTTTTTTATTTTAATATTTTTAAATTAAAAAAATATATTTTTTATTTAAAATGAAAATAATAACCCTTATCGATTTTTTTTTCAAATACTTAAGTTTACTTGAATTTTCTAATTAGTTTATTTTTGTCGACCTGATGTTATCGTTATTTTAAAAAATATCATGGGAACTATGGACTTACTAGCAAGTAGTAAATGACAAAATAATATAAACAAATTTAAAAACAAATACCCACTATTACGTGCATAATTACAAGAGTCCTTAAATTCCATTCAAATGACTTCCTCTATGAGCTTTCATGCGTTAAAAGAACAAAGACCAGACCGTATTGCTTCGTAACAAATCAATCTCTCGAATTTATTTATTTATAATTTACCACTTACAATAGCGTCAGCTGATCAAACACAGTACGTCTATCTTGGCTCAGACCGGATGAGCCCTTATACAAAAGAAAATATTTACATTTTATATATACATAGTTCTAAGCCCCATTCCTTTGTTATTCGTTCCCAGCGGAAACATCCACAATACACCCCTATGGCGTGACATACACATAGATATTTATATATATATATATAATATATACGCCGCCACATTTCGTATGCCACATTACATTTTGGAAAATAATGTATAACATCGCGTAAGGGAGTGCGTATCTAAAATACTCAAACATAAGTAAACACGTTGTATATATAAGCTGCCCTCATTAATTTTGTACTGTTGGTGAGTGAGCCAGGGCAGCTTGAGCCCGGCCGGCCTATCAAACACAATTTGCGCGGATTTATTTATACATTTCGTCTGGCTTTCCTCGCCTATATAGCGTATATACTATACATTCCATCAAACAGCACGAGGCCGGCGCTTTCTTTCGGTTGGTTTGTATTTTAACGTATATATATTTTTGTTTTATATATTGGGTGGTCAGGCGCAAGAAAATACTCTCATTCTTCATTTCACCGAATTCCGCACCTGCAAGACAGAATACCAATTCAAGAAGATTTATTTTCTGAATCATACACAAACATGTTTTTTTTTAGGGACAAGCTTTAATACCGGTTATAATCTATCAACTATGATGCATGCAGGTACGCCCACGTACGTGTGGAGCACAAGAAAGCTTGGACGAAAATATGTATGTCGCTAAAATATATGCACCACTTTAGAATGGCAAAAAATATTTTTAATATGCATCAGGTACACCAGAGTTATATAAATTTTCCTATACGAACATTTATCATATGTAACTATTTAAGGGAAAATATATGTTGCCAAATAAACGCTTTTTGAAGAGCAAAAAAGACGTAATGTATGCCGTTGCAGGTTGCAGCGTCAGCGATTATTGCGCACTCAATGAAAATGCACTCAAAGTGATGCAGGCATTTTCGAGTCATCCTGATGATATTCGTATATATAACATGCAGTTTTAAGCCAGGATAACACTTGATGTCAAATTGTACAATGAATTCGGTGTGCTTCTTTATATAAAAATGACAACTTTTTTTATTAATTATTTTATTATTTTCCTTAAAATTTATCAAAGATATTTTCTATTGGACGAATAATACGATTGGCCAAATGATACGATTTGCCGAATGATATACGATTACCAATTCGCGATTTACTGAATAACGATTGGCCAACACACCTAGGCCGAATCACGTTTGACAGAATAACGATTGACCGAATTACGATTGGCCGAATCACGATTGGCCCACACACGATTAACAGAATACAGAAACAGCAAAAACATCTATTTGACAGTTGAGTTCAAATTCGGATTTACTCAGTCGGTAATTTAGTACAGTCCATTGTGTGTCTGCCAAACGTGATTCGGCCAATCGTATTATTTGGCCATTCATGATTCGGTCAATCGTATCATTTGGCCAATCGTGATTCGGCCAATCGAAACTCGGACAATCGTAGTGCATTCATGGGAATCGATCATTTTATAATCTAGATTAATGATAATTTTGTCTGAATAAATACAAATAAATTGGGTTAAAATTAATATTTTGTGTCTGGGCTTTCGTAAAGATTTGGGTTAGTGACGAAATCCAGAAACCAAAATCCAGAAACACAAAATCACAAAAATATTTAAAAAACTTTGGATTTCAGAATTATGGATTTCAAAATTGTTTTATTCAAAATTTTGCATTTCACAATTCTGGATTTAAAAATTGTGTATTTCAATATTGTGAATTACCTAATTTTGGTTTATAATTAAAATAATAAGTATAAAAACAAACCAAAATATAAAAACAAAATAAATATAAAAAACAAGAAAAAACTGAATTATAAAAACAAGAATTCTGAAATCCAGAATTTTTTTAAAGCAGGATTAAAAAATAAACAGAATTTTGTAATTCATAATTCTGGATTTTAAAAAATCTGTATTTCAAAATTGTGGATTTCAAAATTGTACATAATTCTGGTTTATAATAATAACAAAAAATTTAAAAAAATATAAAAAATAAAACAAGAAAAAATGAAATTCAGAATTTTATAAAAGCAGGATTTAAAAAAACTGAATTTTGTATATAAATATTCTGGATTTAAAAATTTCTGAATTTTAGAATTCTGGATTTAAAAATTCTGTATTACATAATTCTGGTTTATAATAATTTAAAGTTAAAAAAATTCAAAAAATGTAAAAAATATTTAAAAAAAAAAGAAAAACGGATTTTTTAAATTCATAATTATGACATTCAGAATTTTATTAAAGCAGGATTAAAGA
>JAAAKO020047786.1:0-11425 GCA_010015015.2 Bolitophila cinerea
ATTGATTTTTTCATGACTTCTCATGATTTCTCATGCCATGTTTATATTTTAACTATGTATCATTTCGCTATATAAACATTATATTCTGTAAATTCTAATAATACAAAATCAACAATCTTCGTAAAGGAAGCAAAAATATATCATTCATAAAAAAAACAAATTCCGCCTTAAACAAAAAATGATACAGCAAAAATATAAAATTATTCTTTGTACACTATCATTTATATTCGGTGTTTTTTAATGTATTGGTGAACATATAATTATTTGTCTTTATTTATAAATATGAATTACACACTACACTTTAATTTAAAAAAATAAAAAAATAAATTTAAAATGTGATTATTATCAAATAATATATTTATATATAGAAAAATGTAAAATGTGTTTTAAAAAACATTCAAATGTGGATAGTTTGTCCCGTCACCCGCTGAGTTTTTAAAATGTCCCAGTTTTCTGACTTCGGTATCGTTCGTATTGAAAACGATATTATTTTTGAATTTTCCGTCCAATACTATAAATTATATAGTTTTTTTTAAGCAGGTATATGACAAAATTAGCAGAGAAAAGGTGTGAGCGGCAATTAAAAAACTGGAAATATTCCCTGAATACGTGAGATTGAATTTTTGTTTTACAGAATTAAAATAAAAATATGTATGAATATAACAAATTAAAAAAAACATGTTTTATAAATACAATTACTGTTTTTAATCTGCATGATACGCTGACATGTGAGCAGTTAGGCAGTGAAGTTGTATAAAAGTTTTGTTGCACACTTTGCAGGTGTGTTTTTTCTCACCCGTATGAATGTTTCTGTGCACCTGTAATGTGCTCTTACGATTAAAACTCTTATTGCAAAACTCACAGTTAAAAGGCTTATCTCCGGTGTGAATGAGCATGTGTCGCTTTAATTGTTCGCTGCCAATAAAAGATTTCTTGCAAATCTAAATATTAAGTTTTATTTTTATATTATTTTATAATATTTTTTTGTGTTTGAGACTTACCTTACAAACAAATGGACGATCTCCCGAATGAGATCTTTTATGCATTATGAGGTTGCTTGAGTAGCGAAAATGCTTGCCACATAGGTCGCACTGGTGCGGTTTCTCGCCTGTATGTGTTAGCATATGTTTCTAAAATAATAAAAAATAAATAAATCGAATTAAATGTATTTTAATTATCTTACTTTAAATCCACTTTTCTGTGTCATTCCCTTGCCGCAAATACCACACAAGAACGGTTTTGCTCCAGTGTGCGTTAGTAGGTGACTTCGTAACGAAGCAGCCTGGCGGTATGATTTGTTGCACACATTGCAAGTGTGTGGGTTGTTTGTGCTATGTGTAGTCATGTGACCATCGTAAGCATTGCGCGTTTTAAAGCCTGCTCCACATTCGCTGCATAGAAATGGCGTTTTGTCCGAATGCAACTGAATGTGATATTTATACGAGCTGTGATTGCTGAGCACTTTTGCACAAACCTCACACTTGAAAGGTGGATTTGGCTTGACATTAGATCGATTTTTGTACTTGCGAAATGTCATCTTTGGTATCTTTTCCTTGTCAACAGTTGAAGTATTTTGCTGCTGGTCCTCGAAGTTTACTAATTGCTGTTCATACTCATATTCGTCGTTCTGATGATTTTCTTCAATTTTTATTAAAGTAACTGACTCATTACCTACAGATCCATCACATTCATCTTCTTCTTCAACGTGCACAGATTCTATCATAAATAATTAAAAAAATTATATACTTTCTTTAATTACGTAAAAACCACATACCTTGTTGGTCATCTTCATTGGAAATGTTTTCTTGTTCGTGATCTTCGTATTCCTCTTCAATAGCCGAATACGAATAATCAATGTAGGTTAACATATCACTATCCTCTTGAGTATCCTCCTCGACTTGCAAAAGTTCAACTTCATCCAGTTCTTCGTCAACCACTTCATTTTCAGATGAGATTTTATTGGTCTGCAGTCTGACTCGCAGCACTTCTTCAGATTTCAGACATTGGTGCTTGAATGCATACGCTTTGCTAACATGCATTACACATTTGTTGCATATTCCTCCAGGCATTCCATCATCTTCTATGAACTAAAATTTTTTTATTTTATTATATTTTTAAATATATATTTTTAATTAAACGGTTGCTTACATTTAATCCCGTACAATATAATAGCATGTCTGAAAGTTTTGTAATCTGTCCCAGTATTTTCCCTGATTTGAAAATCGAGCGCAATTCTTTGGGTTTCAGCTCAGTCAAACAAGATCTACATTCGACGATGTCGGAAAGTGAAGTTGAATTATACGCGTCCATTATTGTAACTTGGTTATTTCAATGTTTATGTAAAAATATTATGAATCTGCTTTATTTAATTTTATGTACCACACAACGTATTTTAAGCACTACTTTTAAATAAATGTTTTGGAAATTCACAATTATTATGAAACAAACCAGATTTGTGATTTGCTTGGTAAACAGAACTATTGTTAATGAAATATGAATTATTTTGCTGTCACACACGCTGTAGCAAACAACATTTATAATACAGCGTAATTCAGTAAAACGAATTTATTAGATTAACTTGTATTGACACATAGATGGCCATACTGTGGTATTTTTATAGATTCGGGCGTGTTTTTTTGTTTTATATTTTTGTTTTTTTTTCCTTTTATGCCGGTATCACATAGCCGTCGAGCACCGACATGTGGTTCTGACTGCTGCTTTTTACTTGATTACATTTAATACCAATATATCATCCAAACAGTAATACATACACAACCTCAATAAACAATAGGCGCGGTATATCAAAGTGTGACTATTGTGTATATTCACAGTAAGAAACTGCTGCCAATCACAGTGCGCTAAATCCTCAGCATCTCTTTTGTATTGGTTACATAAATCGTCACTAGATGGCAATATTATTGTATTAATTATTATACCCTGTGACTGTGAGCTGTGACTGTGAGTCAGTGCTGCCAGATCAAATTTAAAAAAAACTGTGAAAACTGTGTTTTTAAAGAAAAAACAAAATTATCACACTATTTAATTAAGGTTTGTTTTTAATTGCACATTTTTTTGCATTAGTAATACTACTGTGAAGTATTATAAAAAAATTGACATAGAGGGAATTTATATTTTTTATAATAATACTTTACATTTATTTATATATTTTTTTTAATTTCCCTAATAATTAAAAATAAAAATTAATTATAATGATAAAATAATAGAAATAAAAATTCTATATTTTCCAATAAAAAGTATTTTTTTATCAAAAAAATGTATATTTTCACACTTTTAATGTTTAAAAAAAAACCTGGAGATATAAGATAAATCCTAAATCATTTTTTAAAAACCTGGAGATCTCTAGGTTTACCTATGTGTCTGGCAGCCCTGCTGTGAGTTCACTATCCACTAAACAATCATTTGTCAATTTGTCATTTACCATTTCATTGACTTATGACTTGATTTTTTAATTTGGGTTTGCATGTGCATTATTTTATTAAAATAATTAAATTTGTTTGTGGAGAGGAGACTGCAGAGTTTAGAATCCACACTGTAGACTGGAAAACCAAATCTTAAAAGTTCTTGTTTCATTGAAGTACAATAATATATCGTGTTAGCTTTTTAGCTATACGAAATTATAAAATATACTAAAAAATGGACTTATTGGGATCAATTTTAAATTCTATGGAAAAGCCTCCCAGTGACAATGAGAAGCAGAAAGAAACTAAGAAAAGTGTGTCCTTAGAGCTTAGCTTAGTTTAGTTGGATTTTAATATGGTTATATTCATTATTATCTCGTAGCATTTGAGCGTGATATAAATAATTAATACATTTCTAAAATAATTAATTATTAAAATAACATTTTTTGTTTTTCTTTTAGAACAAATCGAACACATCGAAAAAATAAAGAGCCATGAAAAAGCCGAATTGTGCCGATTCAGAAAATATGTAGAGGAACGAGTCCATAGAATTAACAAAGACGAAACTAGACATTTTATACAGTTCCAACCCTTGGAGAAGGTTTACAGGACAGTTGTGTATGTTTGTATAACAATTTATAGTTTAAACATATAGTTAAATACTGATTATATGTATTTAATACAAATTATATATTTATTCCAGTCATGACGTAGCTGAAATAGCTGGTCTGACTGCCTTTAGTTTTGGGGAAGACGGACTGGATAGGTACATAGTTGTTTACAAAAAAGAATACACACCATCGGAGGATGAACTGTTGGCCAGAAGAAATGGAGACCAATGGAACGACTTGGTTGCTAAAGAATACGCACAAAAAGTTGTTTTTTGGGTTATATATGTATATTTGTAATATAAAATAATATTTTGAAGAGAATCGATGACAATCTGATGGCCGTTGAAAAGACACAGAAATCTAAAAAGGTTGTACCAACATCAAACTACAAAGATAAGTACGTACATTTAATCGGCCAAGATGCTGCATTGGAGGCTGCCAAAAAAACAAAGTCTAACAAAAGTTATGGTTTCGGTATGAATTATATATATTTTGCATTTATTCCAGATATTTATAGATTTTTTTAGTTCCTAGTGAAAACAAAAAGGATCAAAGGTCAATAGAGCATATTCAGGCGGATATACAAGCTAAAAAGCGAATCAAACGGGAACACGAAGCCAGACTAATTATTATGCCTGAAACAATGTAAACTAATATATTTTACTAAGGGATATACTTAATGTATTTGTATTTTACAAAACTCATTCCTGCCACAAAACTGCATTTAAATAAAGTGAATTTGTTTCCAAATTTTTGTTAAGACTTGATAAATTTATTCTAAAAATTCTCTAGTTATTTGATACAACAAAAATATATTTGTGTATTAAAAAACACTTATGGAGCAAAACAAATAAAATAAAATATTTGTTTTACTGTTTATCTTCTACTGTTTTACCTTATAAAACTATTTACTTACTGTAATGTAATTTTTTACTTATTTTAAGTTAATTAAGAAACACTAAAATAAACAAATGAAATTGGTTACTTATATCTTATATATGGTGAGCACTATAATATACAATTATATATAATATATATCTCCGCGTACTCTAAACTTGCGAATTTTGTTTTGGAAGTCAGTGTGAGTTTCATAGCATAGAGCCTCTTACATAATTTATTTCTTGTGTATAGAAGTTAGTTAGTTTTAATTTTAGTTATGTGTAAAATCTATATACTTATAAATTATTTTCTATAAGACTAAAATCGTATTTTGATACCTAAAAAAACATACACACAAACACACTATACAATAAATAATAACTTATTGTTATTAATAATATTACCCCTACCCGTAGATATAATTTAGTTTAATATACAATATATAATATAACTAATATAACATACACAATAAAAAAATGTGGGCGGCAAGAATATAGACATATAACATTTTTTTGTAAACAACAACAATCATTTGCTGCGCAAGCGCAGCACTTATCATTTTTTACCATAACCATAATGCGAAGAAGAGAGAAAAGATACATTGTGGGATTTTTTTACATGTCAAAAATTTAAGGTGAACGCTGAATTTAATATGCCGTTGTTATGGATTTTTTTATATTTCTAGTATATGAAAAAATAATAATTTATGATTGTTGTGTATATTGTACAACCCGTGTACCTGTACACAACCACAGAATAAAAAAAAGCAAAAAACATATGCATTTTTATGTATTTCATAACATTTTAGAAAGGTACAAAGGAAAATATTGGCTTGATCAATTGAGACAATATTAATATTTAATAAATATTATAATTTTTTTATATTTTTTTGTTACTACTCTGTAATTATTATTTATTTATTACTCTGTTTAATTTTAGCTCGAAGTTTAGTTTTAATTTTAATTTCAATATCATATGTCTTTTTTATTATACTTTTTGCTGCGCTTGTATGGCAAATGTGCCTTCGTTTGCAAACAATAAATAAATATATACATACATAAAAAATAATAATAATAATAATAAAAAGTAAAAGACTAACAAATACAAAAACCAATTGTTGTCAATACCAATTTTGTGGTGCATGCCAAGAATATTACAAATATAAAACCATTCAAATGTTTTTGTCACAATTCACAATAATAATGTTTAGAAACGTCAAAATTATACAAAGTAATTTTATAATTCTTAGATTTCACTACAAAACACACGTGTATTGTTTTTCATAATAATTATATTATTAAAAACCTTTTAAAATGGGTAAAAAGGGAGCTGGCAGCAACCTGGGACGATCTTTGATCAAAGACCGTTTTAATCAGAATAATCGAAGAACGATGGACAATGGTTCAATGGTGCGTAAACACATAACCTATATTCTATTTCTTTGATTTTTTTAATAATAAAAATAAAGTATTTCATAAAAATATTATTATGTTACTTTCTTGTTTAAATTAATAATATATTTATATGTATTTTTCAGTTGCACACCACCGAAATTCAAGACGGATACGATTGGGGTCGCCTAAATTTGCAGTCTGTCACCGAAGAGTCATCGTTCCAGGAATTCTTGCGTACAGCCGAACTAGCTGGAACTGAATTTCAAGCGGAAAAACTTAACATTGCATTCGTCAATCCGAAAAGCAATGTTGGGCTTTTATCATCTAAAGAACGAGCAGCCACTGAGAAAAAACACATCGACAAAGCAAATTTGCTGAAAATTCCACGACGACCCAAGTGGGATGAAACAACATCTACTGAGGATTTAAAGTTGCAGGAAAATCAGAGTTTCTTGGAATGGCGTCGTGGCCTTGCAATGCTACAGGAAGAAGATGGACTGTTGTTGACACCGTACGAGAAGAATTTAGAGTTCTGGCGACAATTATGGCGTGTGGTTGAGCGCAGCGATGTAATAGTGCAAATCGTTGATGCTAGAAATCCATTATTATTCCGATCTGACGATCTTGAAAAGTACGTTAAAGAAGTGAGCGAACATAAAATGAATATGGTTCTCGTAAATAAAGCTGATTTTTTGACCGAGGAACAGCGAGTTGTGTGGACAAAATATTTTAGCGAACAAAACATTCGTGTGGCCTTCTTTTCAGCTGTTTTGGCTCAAGAGGAGTTAAAGGAGGAACAACACGAGGAAAAAATTCGTGAGCAAACGATTGCAGGAAATATAAGTTTGGCAGAGCTAAAAGAAGCCGCATATGAACTGGCAGACTCGGTTAAAAATACAGAGGCAAAATTGGCAGCCATCGAAGAAAAAATAAATGGAGCAGTTTTGGCAGAAGAAGCAGATATTGTACCTATCACAACAAATACGACTACTATTTTGAGCCGTTTGGAATTAATTCAACTATTTAAAACTTTGCACACCGGCCCGAAAGTAACCGAGGGCGTTTCAACTATTGGATTGGTAGGTTATCCAAATGTAGGCAAAAGTAGTACAATAAACTCACTGATGATTGAGAAAAAAGTGTCTGTATCGGCAACACCCGGCAAAACAAAACATTTTCAAACACTGTTTCTGGACACGGATCTGTTATTGTGCGATTGTCCAGGTCTAGTAATGCCAAGTTTTGTTTTAACCAAGGCTGAGATGATTTTAAACGGAATCCTGCCAATTGATCAGATGCGCGATCATGTACCGGCGGTGAATGTACTATGTGTGCAAATCCCCCGGCATGTGCTCGAAGACAAATATGGCATTATGATTGCTAAGCCACCAGAGGGTGAAGATCCTTTGCGTCCACCATATTCTGAGGAGTTTTTGTTATCTTATGGATGTATGCATTTACTATATATTCTTGGTAAAAATGCTGTAAGTTTTTTTATATTTTAGATAATCGTGGTTTCATGACGGCCAACGGACAACCCGATCAGTCGCGATCATCCAGATACGTGCTCAAAGATTATGTTTGCGGCAAACTATTGTATTGTCATGCTCCACCAGAGCATGAGCAGAGCACTTTTCACACATTCCCGGATCGAGTGAAACAGGAAATTTTAGAAGCAAAACTTCCAATGCAACATCAACGAGCACTGCGTGTAAGTTTTTATCCATTTATCGATATATATATATATATATATATATATATATTGTCACCCACAATTCGCAATAGTAACAAAGATAAATGTACTGTTTTTTTTATATTTTACGTTATATTCCTTGCTTCACAGATTAACCGCACTGCAACAACGTCAGAAATTGACAAGAATTTCTTTCAAGACACCAACAGCTATTCCTATGTGAAGGGTCGCTCAAACTTTCCCCACTTACGCAATCCTGCATCTGGCACTGCAACACCAGGAGGCACTACCCCGAGTGTGGGTGGATCTACAATGACGCTCAACGCAATTCTGCAGTCAGAGAAACCTTGGCGCCACCAACAAAAAAAAGAAAAACGAGAAAAACTTCGTCGCAAATTCGTTCACTTGGATCAACATTAAACATGTTTTTTGTATGATTAAAATGTTTTTTTTAAAGTTAATTATTTTGAATTATTATATATTATTTTTTTAGAGGTTTTTTTAAATTTATTTTTAGAGTTTACAGGACATTTCATTTAGTCAAGATAATTTCAATCATATTTACAATATTTAAAACAAAAAAAATCGTGAACATATATATTAATAGAATAAAACGCAGTGCAAAACAGGTCGCTGGTTTTTCGCTTCAAAGTCATGTAATAGCTCATCGATGTCATTGTCCAGGTCATCTGAGCTAGCCATCTAAACAAAATTAAGTCGTAAAAATTACAAATAAAACAAGTATTTGTAGAACATTACCATTGTTATCATATCGCACATTAAAAAAGCTCCCATTGTAGCTTCTTCGTGGTTGTCCTGGATATCTAAATTAATGATATGTACTGGTTGATTCTGATTTGGTGTTCGCGACTCCATAAATTCAATAACCTGTAAAAAAGGTTAGTTATAAATTAAAAGTCAAATGTATTTTTATGGTGTGTGAAAATACCGCCAGATTTATGTATTGCGTCTTATATTTTTTTTTTGAAAAAAATTGTGCGAAGTGCATAATACCAAGTGTAACATATTTTTCTGTAAATTACTGTAGCGCAGATGTCAATAGCGTAAAATTACAATAACGCCGTTTTGATTGTATTGTATTGTGTATGTTTATTAAGTATCAAAGACGATTAGTCTTATAAAAAGTTGATACAGAAAGATTTTACATAACTAAAATTGTCATGGCGCTAGTTACATATGCGCGATGGTGTCTTGGCTCAAAATTCTGCTCATCTGTTTTCATTACCTGATCGTATACGCGTTCTTCTGCAGTGATAATAACGTCAAAAATGTCCTTGCAATGCTGGAATTTTTCAGGGTATTTTTTGATTCGACGATTTCTGTCTAACATGTGCAGTAATCCATTTTGGGTGTAGCTGAAATATATGTATGTAAATTATATTAAAATATTTAAAAGTAAAGTCGCGCTAGTTGCGATAAAATGTTTTTTGAATTTTTAACATTTCGATTCGTTTAGAAATAGTAGTGCGTACTAGAAAGTTCAATAAAAATGCAATTAATAAATGTAAATATCAAGAATTGTATTTGGGTGAAAGTAAAATATTTTAGTGTTAAATATAAACAATGAGAGATTTTATCTTTATTACTTACTATGCTTTGTCTTTGTTTTGCAGATCATTATAGATTTGATCATATGTATATTGTCCAAATTCATATACATTGGGTTTGTCAGCCGCCGTTCCTGGTAACTTTACTTTATCACCCGTTCCAAATGACCTAACCTTAAATCCTTTTTTAGCTAGAAATCCGTGAGCCTCCATTGAACGATTCATGTTTGATGAACATATGACTGCAACCGACAACTCACTCACATAGGACATAATCGAGTTTTAATTTTTTTTTGCAAATAAATAATCTAAATTTAGAAATGCACTTTACTGCAACACGAAGAATGCACGTCAATTTTTGGAGTATTTTTTATTAGAATCTTTGTCTATCTGAACATGAATGTTTTTTTGTAAATATTATGAAAAACCATAACAATTATTTACTAGGAAGTTTGTAAAAATACACTATCACGTTTTGGACTATCAGTTTAAGTATTTTTTGCAATATAAAATATATCATATATATACATCAATGAAATAAAATATTGTTAAAGCTAAGTTTGGTTATGTTTTTATGTCAACATATCTCAGCCCTATACTTAACGAAAGTATGGTTGGATTTAACGATTTGTATTTCTTGACGTATGGAAATAGCGTAAGTGCTGTCGAAGTACTAAAAATTTAAACAACACATCAAAAAGTGACGGTAAAATGGTGCTGCGGTGTTTGAGGGTATTGTGATTTACAGCACCTTTTATTTATTGTGGTTATGTTGTATTTTTGCCTCCAGTTTTGCTTTTCGTAAATTGTACTGTTGTTTGTATGTGTAAAAAATGTAAGATATGGTATGCATGTCTTTATGCAACAAAAAATTATGAATATAATATTGAAATACACATATATTTTTTATAATTTCAAAACAATGAAAAAAATACAAATAATTTGATACGAGTTAATAGTTTCCTAGAAATTTAGGACCCAAACCAATGCAAAAGAAAATGAATAAAAGAGAGCACATTGCAACAAACTTCGAATAGTGTAGCTATAATATAATATATTTGGAATATGGCTGGTGTAATTGGGATAAAAGTTCGTTTCTGTGGCCCTGAGGATAAACCCATTCTAAAAATATATGTGTTCCTCAGTACTCTAGCGTCAGATGTTCATAAAAGATCTCCGTTGCGTCAGCCGTTCTGCGTTAGCCGCACTGCGTTATACGCGCTGCGTTAGACACGCTGCGTTAGACACGCTGCGTTAGCCGCTTTGCGTTAGCCGCTTTGCGTTAGTCGCTTTGCGTTAGCGGCACTGCTTTAAGCGCTGCGTTAGCGGCACCGCAATATCCGCTTTTCTTTAACGACAGAGATTAAGATCAATGCATCTGTGCACCTACAATAATTTTTGATTTTCGTGAGTCAAATTACTCAACTTTTAAGAATAATTAAATATTTTTAAGTTGACTAGTGTTTCTCTGGTCACTACCTGAGACAACTGCCTTAAATAAGAAAAGTCTTAACTCAGCTTCAAGGACAGGGATCAGGAACAATGCATCTGTGCACCTGTTATAAACTTAGATTTTTGTGAGTAAATTTACTCAGCCTATACGATAACATCAAACTTTTCAAGCTGAGTAGTGTTCCTCTGGTCACTACCTGAGAAAACTGCCTAAAATAAGAAACACTGAATTCCGCTACTTTGAGGGTATATAAAAGATATCAAACCACAGTTTACTTTCAGTCGGTCGCCAATCGTTGACCTGTGTGGACGTGTCGTTCTGTGTGTAGATGAACCCGTCAAACAATTTCTGCATGTGCACATACTCTGCATGTATTTTGCACTCGTGCAGATATGCCTGTAAAATGCC
>JAAAKO020047797.1:0-11424 GCA_010015015.2 Bolitophila cinerea
AGGGGTGATTAGATTAATCCGGAAAAAGTTACACTTAAGAACAAATCTTCTTTTAAGTGCAAAGAAATAATTTATATATAAATGAAAATTTGTACATATAGGTAGTTTAAAAATAACAAATGCATTTATTTAATAAAATCACCATTTGCTTCTACAACCGCCTCGAGCCTGTTCCAGAACTGTACGCATGCCTTCAGCACCTCCTTTTTTATTCATTTGGGTCATTTTCTTGGTAATGGCCAGCCGTAGAGATTCTTTAGTGTTATAAGGTTTTGCATTAACATTTTCCTCAACTGTGCCAAACAAATAATAATTCAGCGGATTGCAATCGGGGCTGGAAGTAATCCTTCCATTCCTCAGTTTTTCGAAACTTGTGAGCTAGAGCGGAGTCTTGATGGAACACTTAGTTCCTCCCAGTGGTGACATCCATCCACGGCTTTACGACCGTTTTTAAAACATCGATGTAGATGTCTGCTTTGATTTATTAAAGAAATATGGCGGCATAACATCCCCTTCGCTACTTAAGACGCCTAGCACCATGACAAAGGCCGGAAATCTCGTGTGAATTTGATGGAAACTTCAGAAGAGTTCTGGCATATCCAACGGTCATTTCGTCTGTTCACTTTTCTGTCTTTATTAAAGTTTATACGTCTGAAAAAAATCACAAAAAACCAGAGCTTTCGTGCTTCATATCGTCCAGCAGAGATTGCGCTTTAGTTTTTAGGTTGATTTTATTTTGTTCAGTCAAAAGCTGACGTCTTCTGAGGATGAACGAGTTGTAGCCTAAGTCTTCACGCACTGCTAAAGAGATTGTGGACCTTGATACGTCCAAATCTCTCGAGAAATCACTCATTTTAGTCCCACCACCATTATCAATTTTTTTCACAAAGGCTAGTGTTATTTTGAAATCTGAACGCTTGCTGTGAGTTGATCGGTCAGCGGTGAAGTTCTCCTTATCATCCGACTCTTGAACTTTTTAGCTAGCGTGTACACTTGTGTTTTTTTTTGTAACCGTACAACGAAATGATTTTCAAAGGAAATCCGGCGCGTTGCGATTAGACGATTGACGCTCTTCTTTCGTATTCTTCATTAATTTTGCTTTCGATTGAAGTTTTTACTGCACGATTATTAGTTATTGAATGTGCTTTGATTTTTAATAGGTTATTAAAAAAATGAGCCTGCAGGATAATAAACCAAATTAAAAAATGTCCGGATTTAACTAATCACCCCTGTATATTCATATTTCAAATTTAAAAATCTATTTTATATTATTTATATGTTTCTCTCTTTTGTTTTCTTGCACTGTAAGAATTTTATTGTTTTATTGTAGGCGGTGAATTTAGGTTATTTTTTATTTTGCTTTTACATTATACATTGGAAAATTAAAAGTCCCACTTTGAACTTCATCAGATTTATCTTAGTACGTTGAAAAATGTTGCTTTAAGGTTAAATTGACGAATAGTAAGTGTAGTGTTGGCTTAATTTAGTAATTAATTTCATATACGAGTAGAAAAAACAAAATAAAATGTATTTATATGCAGATGAGTGGGTAGGCATTATTTGGTATCTAGTACGTGTACAGTAAGAGAAATTGAATGTCTGGTTCATATAAGCTGGTTTTGTAGAACTTATGATTTTTAGTGAAAAATAGATCCATACTGCAACCTTCCAAAGTCTATCATTTTAATTTAAATTTCTTACTGAAAAACATAATCATATCAGTTAAGCACCAGATAAATTATTTGCAAAAATACACCAAGCCATCGGCAATGGGAACATAATAAACAAATAACTGAAACACACATTTTCTTTGAAAATAAAAATATATTTATAATGGCAAATTAAATAAAAATATCTATTTCCATGTCATTAATATTCATTTATTCAATGTATAGGTACTTGACAATTCACTTTTGTACATATTTAATTACATGCGATAATATAACAATATAATTATTGCAGATGTCAGATGAGTAAAAAGATAAACTTCACATACGACGACTATACAAGAAAAATCAACACTTAACACACAATATTTTTTTAATATTGTTTTTGAGATGCATTTAACTATACAATTATTATGCCAACTGAAAAAAATATTTCTACAGATATTTTTACATTAGTATACGGTATCAGAGGTGTCAGCCGATGCAAAATCATCGGCAGCCGGCTAGAACCTGAAACGAGCCTGCGCACAGTTGAGTATTTCTACCGATTTAGTTGACCAAAAGTCTATTTTAGAAAGTCGTTATCAATTAAAACTACGTACGTAATTTTATAGTTATATACTAACAGGACATATGCAGCTATATTGTTTAAGATACAGAAGCAGCAGCGCTGTCATAGTCCGACTATGAACTTGACATTTTTTTTGAATGCTCTCTGTGTTTATTAAAAAGGCTTCCAAATTAAAACTGATTTACACAAATTCAAACAAGTTATATATATATTTTTTGACACATTTCATTTGTTTTCCACATTCATAGTGACACTAAAAAAGTGTGCTTTTCATATATATTTTTTTTTAATTCAAAATTGTTTTGGTTATATGGTTCTTGCGATATTTGTTTCATAAGTGAATAGTCAAAACTTTAAGCTTTAAATTGTTACTTATAACGTTTCCGAGTTTTTACGATTTTTTATGTTTTAGGCTCTAAAGTATACACATATTTTATTAGTTGGTTCAGTTTTTTTTCCTATTTTATTTTTCGAAACATTGCAACCAAAGTAAATTTTAAATAAAACTGAAAAACGTATGACAACAAAACCGATAATATATGAAATATTGTAAAAACGGTTAAATGTATATTCAATTTCTCAAAACATTTAGTATTTATGTTGACATAGAAGAACATTATAAGATTGAAATAATCAAATAAAATGACAAAGTGAAAAATGTCGGGAAGGTATCGATACTTAGTGTTGTTTTTGTGGCGTTTCCTGAAATTGAGCTCATAATTTTTTTTAGTCATTCATGATAAAAAATATTTGGATCTGTGTAGGTACCCAACACCTTCGAAATAAATACACAAAAAGGTCTTGAGTATAATGTACAATTCCACATCCCTCGATCCGCAATTTTCTAGGGTTGTTTTATAATGAAATATTGAAAAAGGGGACGGTCATATAGTACTATTCCTAATTCCTCAATCCGTCATTTTCTAGGGTTGTTTTTGGAAGAAAATATGCTGAAATGTGTCGGTTATATAGCACTATTCCATACATCCCGCAATCCTCCATTTTTAGGGGTTGTTTTTGGATACAAATATTGGAAAGGTCATAAAGTACTATTCTACATATTTCTATCCGTCAAAAAAACTCTCAAATACCAAAAAAGATCAACAATTACAAAAAAAAGAAAATACTATAACTTTGATGGACCATATAGATAGATAGATGGACCATATAATAATTTTGTTTTAGAAATACTTTTTTTAAGCTCTAATGGAGCTTTAATTTGACGGTCACTACTTATTGAGAAATTAAAATTTGCTAACCTGTAATATAGCTCTAATTGATTGGACATTACTTAAATTCATCAATATACATTATTTATAATCAAGGAATATTAAATGCATCTGATTGATTTTTTAATATATATATATACTTTAAAAAAAGAAATATGTTTTTAGAAACTATTTTAAGTAATAATTTTAAAAAATAAACAAATGTAAAATTTAACTATGATATATATATCTGAAAATATTAAGTAATTTGGCCCCTTGGCTTTTGTTTTAATGCAGCCAGGCATTTAGTATAAAATGTGGCGAGTACTCCTTTTAACTATTAATTGTCTACTAAAAATCAAACACGGGTTTTCAATATAATTCGCTAAAACCAATTCTCCGTCTTTTTTGCTCTGTCTCTATCTCTTACAATCACGAACTTTGAACTGTTAACTATAAGTTTGCCTTTTTGTGCTTTAAACAAAATGATAAGTATCACATGCTTCAAAAATAAGCTGTAACAGACCGTTTACAGCTACAGTACAAAATAAAATGTTACTTGGGTTGCGCGGGATCAATTGTAAGGGATCAATCAAGTAAAAAACAAAAACAATGATTAGAATCAGTCTTCCATACTTAGATTGAGATTCGGTCTGGATTCCAAACATACGCGTCGTTTCTCTCGTCGTTAGCTTGTAGGATCTTATTATATTATTATATTATTATATTATATTTATATTTATCTATATGTGTTTAGTATACTGAACAAAAATTATTATAAAAAAGTTAATTTTCTAGTATAACACCG
The DNA here is from genome assembly GCA_010015015.2 of Bolitophila cinerea. Classification (NCBI taxonomy): domain Eukaryota; kingdom Metazoa; phylum Arthropoda; class Insecta; order Diptera; family Mycetophilidae; genus Bolitophila; species Bolitophila cinerea. The sequence goes on from JAAAKO020047797.1 coordinate 4,255, forward strand.
AATTTAGACAGCCGTTTTTATAAAATGTCGGCGGCCGTTTGACCAGCCGTCTATAAAAAAATAAGGAACTAAGCAGCCACCGTAATATATACGGCCGGCTGACACCATTGTACGGTATAAGATATACGGTTATTTTACCCTGACTACATTTTAAAGGCATTTTTTATTTTGATCACCGTCTGTAGCCTATTATTAATTTAGTTCAGTTTATATTTTTTTTAATAATAATAATTTTGGTATATTTAAGCGATATTTTTTAATTTTTACAATTTAAATTGTTGCATTTAAAAAAATTCACCTTTCTTATGCACTTATTATATATGAATAATAATTATTCATAATCATTGATACTGAATAATAATGAAGAGTGAATTGTATAAATAAATGAACTATATCTAAATTATTAATTTATAAAATAATTAGAGATAATTTGGCCTTTTATTTGTATATTGGGTCAAATTACTTGCAATAATGTGTATATCAAATAATATATGATATCAAAAATATATATGTGTATAATTAATACTATATACTACATAATACAACAATACAAATGCACCTAATTACTGTAAAAAAAAACTTGTTGCGTTGATTATTTTATTAAAAATATTATCGATTTTTGTGATGGTTATTATTAATTATGCTAGTTTACTCATTTACATTGGCTTGATTTTAATAATAGTGGAAAGGTGCCTAGGCAGATCGGCTTTTATACACGAAAACAATACGAAGTGCTTTGAGGTTAGTCTGATATATGTTGTATTATTGATTTCTAAAATATAATTGTTGTTGTAATTGAAATTACACAATGTTTTTTTTGTTTTTGTGTAAACGTTTTTATTTCATCTTTTCAATGATAAAAAGGCTGCAGTCTAGTAAACTAAATTCCCACATAACATGATCTCAAAAAACAAAAATCCCACATAACATGATTGCCACATAACTAAATTTATTCATATATCATTATTTTGACTTCTATTTTTTGTTGTTGTTTATTTGATTGATTTTAATTATTATTTTATTTTTATTTTTTGATTATATTTTTGGTTTATTTTATGCTTGGTTTATGATTGTTTTTTGATTATAAATTTCATGCTTAGTTAATCATGTTATGTTGAATTATTTCATTAGGTTTCTGTCTCTCAATTATTTTTTTTAAGTCACAAGCTTGATACTGCTACATAAACTGTTGTTTGATATTTAACACATTTTCTTATAAAACTATAAATGATCTTTTTACAATATTATATGTATGCGAAAATTTAACTCGTCGCACTGTGACGTTAAGTGGTCATGGTCACAAGTAAAAATAGATAACCGAGAAAACAGTTTAGACTTTGGGGTGTATTTTTGGCGATGAGAAAGGATGATATAAAAAAGCCGATTACAAGTTTTTTTGCATCGCTGCTAACTAACAAAATAATTGGATTACCGACGATTGTAATCATATTTCAAAAGAAATGAAATTATCTTTGATTGGACGGGAACTTAAAGATAATAATTCTTATCAAATTAAATTTCCATTAAAAATATATTATAATAAAGCTAACAATAAAAAATGAACAAAAAAATAAAATATTGCACAAAAAAACATACATTTGTGTATTTTATTTTTGGGAAAAAAAATATCTTAATTCGCAAGAAGATTTTTGGAATATTTTCATCACCATTTATCGAGCAACAGCTCCATGCCAAAATACTTGTAGGTGGAATTAATAGAATTATTGCATTACTGAACTATTTTTTTATTGAGATTTTTTTTTTAATTTAACATCAAAAATTGTTTCTGCGTTTGGTTCTACATATTTGATCAAATCTATTTTTACAAAAATGAAATATGAAAGTTAATTTGTGCTTAACTTTCAGATAAAACCTTTAAGAATAATATTCAAGTAAAGTATTTCTTTTAACTTCACTTGATTGATTTTTTGACTCCTTTTTAAATCACTTCCAATTATCTAATCCAACTAAAAAAAAAAAAAAATAATTAAATTAAAATAATAGAAAAGAAAATTCAAATACATATATAATTTTTGAAGAATTTGTATTAAAATGCATCTATTTGCGGCCCACGAGCAATTTTGAGGCACTTTGTGGGATTTGGGTTGGACGGCCTGCCGTACAGCATCAGTGATATAATATCCCGTAGATATTAAAAAATTGTGATAATTTTTCTGTATATAAAATAACAATGTAATCACATCCGTTTTCCTCTATCATTCGTAAGCACAATAAAACTAATAACCCCAACAAATTATCCAATTATTTAAAAATATTTTAAAAAACAACAAAATCTATATAAAGTTTAAAAGTTTTTTTAGATAAATCATGTTCCGCCAGGTTTTTTATTTAATGAGTATTTTTAGTGACCCTGTTGACATAATAATCACAAAAATGACGAATCTAAAATGTTTTTTAAATCTAGCATTACTGAGCCAAAGTGACTCAAAATTTCATTCCAAAATACCAATTTAGTTGTTGACTCTTTTGTATAAGTTAGAAATAGTGACTCAGTCAAATTACGACTGTTGTACTTTTTACACTGAGTTTATGTCTAAATTTTATTTATTATTTTTATTTTGCAAATGTATCTAGTTTGTTGTATTTATTATGAAGTTTGTTTAAGTTAAAATAATATAAAAATTACAAAAGAATTTGAAAATTTGAATTTGAATTTTTGAAAATAAAATATGCACAAGGCATGTGATATTCAGTTATAAGCAAGAAAAAAGAAGAAGGCTAATTATGGCTGTAAGTATGCACTCGCACAGTTGAGGTGCGTTCTGTTTTTAATATTAAATTTAATATTAATTTGCAGCTAAATTTAAAGTCAAAACCGAAATGCAGAGGATGCCAATGTGCACGTATAAAGAAAGTAAGTTAATTTAATTGTTTTCATTTTTATTAGAATTCCTTTAGATAATAATTAGTGATGTTTTACATAAAACTTTTATTGAATGGGTTTCAAATAGTAAATCATAATTATACAACAAAAGCTTATTGTCTTTGATATACAAATTAAACACATTTTTTTCCTAATTTGGATAATTTTTGTATTTGGAAACAATTTCAATTTAAAATTTCCGGAATAATTTATTGAAATAAGTCGCCAACCAAAAAAAATCCCATAAAAAAAGTTTTTTCTAAAGAATAAAAAATAATATATACATATAAAATTGATTTCATTGTCCTTTCCTTTTTTGGTCATGGTTATTGTTATTGGTTATATATTATTTATTCTTGATAGTTTTATTATTGTCTTTTCGTTTACATTTTTTTTAATGTATTTTTTAAAGTTTTTAATAGAGCCTTATTTTATATTTTTGATTCACATGATTTGAATAATAAGTTTCATTACATTTGGTGGCATAACTGAACAATTGGACATGTAATTAGGGTTATTTGAAATATATTTATTTAAATTTATTTGTATATATGTTTTAGGACCGCTAAAATTGTTCAAGAAATCTTTGAACATTAGCACCCTACACATTTTTTTTAAGTTATCTTTATATCGCACGTTTGGAATTATAAAATATTAGCCTATATATTCGGAAAAAAAAATGAAAAACAGATCGGCTTAAAATTTCCTATATCAAAATACCTTTTTTTATAAATCCCGTATTTCTAATTCTTGTATTTTCGGTTTGTTTTATTTTATTTTTGGTAATTTAAAAAAAAAAAAATTTGAGTTTTATTTTTAGTTTATTCTTTTTTTGCTTAATATTTCATTATGGGACTACGGGATTTTGATTTTTGGTATTTTTATATTTTGGATTTTAAAATACGGTTTTTTATACACGGAATTTTGAATACGGTATTTTAAAATACCCTAACTATCTAAACAAAAAAAAAACATTAAAATTAGGTAATTTTACAAAAACCATTATAATAATTAAAAGAAATTTATTATATAAATTACAAAAAAATATATCAAAATATTTTTTGTTTTTAATTATTATCTTTAAATTTTTTTTTTTTTTTTTAAATCTAACATTTTTATTTTTACTTTATTTTTATAAAACAAAATATAACTTGAAATTATTATGGTGCCCATTATAATAAAAAAAACCTTAAATTATATTTCATTGCACATTATGTAAAAAACATTTCCGAACAAAACCAAAAAAAAGCTTCTCCCATTATTTATCGATGTGTATTTAATATAAGGAAATATAAAAAAATACGTTTGTTGACTTCTAAAGCCTTTGAACATAACTGTAAAGCAGGCCAATTCAAATTACTCCGCGGTCCTTTTTTAAGCCTCAAAAAATCTTGAAATATCTTAAAAAATAAACTTATTTAATAAATTAAAAAACAAAAACATAAAAATTATTAAAATAAACATAAATTATTACAAGCAAACCAAAATCACCACAATTATAAATACGGAATTTATAATAAAATAAGAATACGGGATTGTGATATACGTAAAATCTGGCAATTTAAATCAAATTATTTTTAAATTTTACAAAAAATAGCATATCAAATTTGAACCTTATTATTTATTTTACTTAAATAACAGTATACTTGAAATTAACGAATTTTATGGATTTTTATCTGAAATATTAAAAAAATTACATTTAATAAATTTCAATTTTGAGAATATGGATTTAAAAATATGTGTGAAACACGTGCTGAAATGGGGAACGGGTCGTTTCACCTACTTTTTTCACCTACAAATTGCCGTTTCACCTACTCTGCCGTTTCGCCTACTTGTTTTTTCATATCGTGTGAATTTCATCGACTGTTTTTTGCTTGTTTTTTGCATGAAATGACGTGTAGGTGAAACGAGAGTTGATGAAAAATCAGTAGACGAAACGTAGGCGATGAAATAAGAGTAGGTGAAACGTACCCTACCCATTTTGATTTCGGGTTTATCGCCTTTTGTAACCACAAACTCAGCTTTAACTTGTTGTGGAGTGGCTTCTGTCGCTGCTGTTGCTAAAGATTAGTCCGGAAATAACCGTATCTTTGGCAAACCTTCTCCTTCATCCTGGCCGCCATTATTGACTTTTCATTACTACTTTTAGGTTGGACACTATTCTTGCGCTGAGTTTCTCCACTGTTTTATGTTTAAGTTCGGTAGATAATATTTATTAGTTTTTGTAGTAGATATATAGTAATAGTATTAGTAATAGTAGTAATAGTAGGACAGAGGTAAACAGTTATCTGCAAGACAATACGCTTAGAACTCGTTTATAAATCTTCCAACCATGGTTTCGCAAACTCCTACGACTGGAAGGTCAGTTTAACCTCGAAAGCAAGTCGTGAGTTGCCCGTTCCCTATGAGGAATTGGTGCCGGGCTAGTTATAATTGCTTTACGGCCATATAGACATAGCAAGTTTTACTCCCATTCTAAAATTCGTTAGGAGTTCTCATTCGATTTTGAAGTTGACTAATTATAAATCTGTTTTTAAATAATGTATTTTATTTAAAAGTATTATATTTCTAAAAAATAATTGAAAATATTTAAACAATTAAATAAATACAATTTTAACACAAACTTAAGCTGAAACCAAGAGATATAATCATTTTTACTACATTCTATCGATGTAATTTTTCTAAAAAATACGATCGAACTAAGACCTAATGTACAAGTACATCCCTCCTCTGATGATGGTGTTTAAACTATCTCTAAAAACATGTTTTTATGCAAATAGTGCCTTTTATCTGTATCCAGTTTGAGCCAGGTAAAATGATCACCTCAACGTTTAAATACTTGTTGCATAAAAAGTATAATCTGATCTTTAAAATGTTTTACTATATGTATAAATGGAGAGTTTACCATAATTTGGTATTGATTTTTTGCGTTGCATTCCACATTAAATACATATTTTAAAATAATAATAATTTCATTTTAACCTATTCTACAAATAATCCAAATAATCCAAATAGGTCAATGTATGATGATGGTTTCCACTATTCGCTCCATGACGTAAATATTTAACAACATAATTGCGCGTAGAGCAACCACATGGCTATGCATTATACACATATATACACATATATATAAATATAACATATATCCGTATAATATATAATATTTTAGTATTTATGTATATATGTTTAATGTGTGTTAAGCTTATAATACATAAAAAAGCTTTAAAAAAGTTCGGTTATACACGAGCTGCATTGATTTCTTTTCGCTTTTGATTAATGATCATTTGCCGCCTGCCGCAAATGTACCTCTGCTATATTTCGCTCAGAGTTGAATGTGTTGCCAACACATACATTTATTTATTCACCCTTAAATTATATATATATATATATATATATATACATATATTATATATATTGTGATATGTAAATTATATAAATATATATATTTAATGTCAACTTCATTCAAAGATGTTCGTACTGTATAGTGTATATATTTATATAAAATATGTGCAAGTCATGTGTTTTTATTATTTAAAAAAATCCATGATGAATTTCATTCACACATTTTTAGTGAAAATGAATTTATCATGAACTAATGAACTCATATTAACACATTGGTTCCGTGTGATGACTACCCACCTGGCTATAACATAATAAAAGTAAATGAGCAACGAAAATATCGCCACCCTAAAGGTGCATTTCCGCTAGTTGACAATGAGTGTAATTCGTTGGGCAACTTGTTAGCAGCAGTATAACGTAGTGGCAATCGCTGTTGCCTATAGCATTGTCTATCCTTGAAAAAATAATTGCTATATCAAGTATATGCTGTGGAAAATAAAAAATATCTGCGTTTACAGCGTTGGGCAACGCGTTGCCGTCCTTTTTGAGTTGCCGTGCTGCATGGAATTTTTAGTGTGCGTTGGTCAGCATAATAAAGAATTTTTCCTTCTTTATTTTCAATAAAAGCAACATTTTCTGTGAGCTATATTTAGGTATTTTTTATTTAAATTATATAATTTTTCATACAAATTTAAAAACCCAGAACTTCTATTGGAGCCGTGCGCCGTAAATCCACCAAACAAATGGTTTTATACAGAAGAGGTAGGTGCACGTACCCCAAATAGGTACGTCCGCCAACCTCGTCTATATTTCAAGTATATTTTTAATGGCTCTTACCAATGCAAACACACTAAAATCGACTTTAACAAAAGTATGACATCGTTCTTCATTAAGTCTCTCGAACGCATTGTAGATAGACATATTAGAGACGAGGTCTTAACTGATTA
>JAAAKO020047808.1:0-11423 GCA_010015015.2 Bolitophila cinerea
ATTAAATTTTTTGTTGGCCAAAAAATGAGCAACGGGGTTAAATGATGTCTCAAACTAAATATAGATAAGTCGTATGTAAAGGTATTTTTTTGTTTTTGTAATGTTTTTAGTAAGTTAATTTGTTTTTTTTTGTATTATTTAATGCAACGTTCACATAACAACAATTAATACAAAAAACGCAAATATCAACTTCAATTATAAATTGTCTTCCATCACACTCCTAAAGAAGCTGCTCAGGGTATTTTAAGCCATTTATTTTTTTGTTTACACTTTTGTTTTTTTTTTTGGGTACACTTTATTGTTAGCCAAATTAAACTAATAGCTTTAAGAGGTTTTGATAGAAACAGTACTACAAATGTATTTGCGATTATTTATTTACTTGAGGCACTTGTGATGCTTTCTTCGGTTACATCACTTGCGTCAGTTGCGCCGGAAGTTGTGTCTCTTTCGTGTCTCGATCGATCTCTGCTATCGCTTGTATCTTCTTCTATAATTTTATCGTCGCTAACGGAAAAACGTCTAAAGGATCTTTCGTCCAGTTCACTACGCTCACCCCAAATACCATTACTGTTCTTCTCGCAGTACATGTCGTAATTGTTTTCTTGGAAATACACATATGCATTCCACACAGACTTTGGTGGAATATTGTAGAGTGGATGGGTTGGCAGGACTTCGTTATCTATGTGCCCAATTACCAAGGGATGCATGTCAATTTCGCAGTGTTGCGCTACAGATAATCCACTCAAAGTGTAACAGGTATGGTAAAGATCTGGCGGTCTGATAAATAAAAGTTAGATATAATAATATCAATTTGTTTTATGATCTTACTTTCCGGGTTTGTCTACAAGACCACCGTTAGGTCGCTGGCAACATATTAAAATATATTCTTGTAATGCACCACGATTAAATAGGGGCCGTTTCATAATGCTACGTATTTCAGGTTCTAACGTTAAAAACATTTCAAGTTTAATAATTGGATAATTTAGAAAAACATGTACCATACTTACCATTTTTATTAATCAATGCTTGTACAATTGGTAAAATAGCTCCTTGCCAAAATGAATAACATCCGTCAACCAACTTATTTGTGCGCCCCTGAAATCCACCTTCAAATCGCATTTGACGATTTACTGACCATCTCTAAAGGTAAAAGGTTTTTTAGCGTTTCTATTTCATAATTTTTATAAGAAACTTTCGCACCAGCAACGATTTTAAGTTACACGATCCCGTTGATTCGAGTAGCGCAAGTGCTGCAATACCGCAAAATGTATATCCACCATGAGCCTCTAATCCAGGTGCTCCACCGATTCCGCCTTCGTAAGTTTGGCAACTAGCAATCCATTCAACAGTATTTTCAAATAGTCTCTCTTCGTCATCTTTGGAAAAGTTAGATAGTTTTGCCATGGAAATAGCACAATACGCTCCACGAACATCAGTCTCTCCATCAACGTGCATTCGGAATGCTCCATTTGGCTCACGAACTGACCATAAAAAGTTTTTCAGTGATTGCCTATTGAAGAAAGAAAAATTAACACAATAATAATGGTTATTTTAGTTATTTTTTTAATTACCTATCAATAGCAGTGAAGGCTTTCTCTGTACCAATAATGCAAAGGCTATTGACGGCCGCGTATGTGGGTGCCAAGTGCGAGAACTGCCCCGGTCCTCCGGCAAATCCACCACTTGGATTACGACACTTTGACAAGAAGTCAATTACATTGTCCAGAAGAGCTTCACTAAATTTGTGATTAAGCAAATGAGCAGCATTTAAGATCCAGTACACCAGCCACGGTCGGCTACTGTCCAAACATTCGTATGATGTGGACAGTACATAAAGCGACGCCTCCAAATAACGAATGTGCTCATGCCGGTGTAATTTGGGCAAGCATTGATCGAGGCAAACGAGATGATCGAATCGATCAAAACATTTTTCTATCAAACCTTCTGTGATGATCTATAATAGCATAATTTCATTATGTACTATTATTTTTATGTATACATTATTTTATAAAAAGTATATATATACATGTATAATATATAAAAGGGTCTGATATAACATTTGTAATTGTGTTTCTAACCTGTTCCTTTGAAGTGATTGTTTTTACATTTTCATCCTGAAACTTATCTTTTTTTGAATCCGAAAAACATCGCAATAGATTTTCAAAATCCATTTTGTTTATTTAGTTCATTATTAATAACAATAAAAAATGAATTTAATTCGGAGCAACTTTAAAGTTTAATGTAAATTTGCAAAGCAGCAGTAAGCAGATTATTTGAGATTTGACATAAATTGACCTAAAAAATAACACATTCACAATGGTTATCCGATATATATGGTGAATTGGGTGAGTTTAGTTTGTTAAATCGTTGGCCAACCTGTGCGATTTCTGACACCAAAACGACCAAAAAATTTATTCACTCAACTCAGCTGCTAGCTGGCTGACGCAATTGTGTTACTTCGTAAAGTGTTTTCCAATCTTGTTCTTAGTGTCTGAAAAATTTCTGTTCCTGAGAATTGGCTAATTAAAAAGTCAGAGCAACACAACGGAAGCATCCGGGTAAGTGCAAATTACTAAGTTTTAGATACTGTTATTACTGTGTATTCTCCATACAATACTGATCCAAAATTGTGATTATATTGATTTTCTCCTCAAGTCTGTACAAATTCAGGGCCTGACGCCATTTTAGATTTAATTATAATTTTAAAAATTAAATTGCTATTTCGATGATTGCTACATTTCTATACGGATGATTTTGTTGGGTATTTGATGGATTTGTGGCTTGAAATCAGGTTGTTAAATTAAAAAATGTGTTGTAAAAAAATTCCAGAAAATTCCTTTGTTGCCATCCGCGCTAGTTCGGTTTCGTAACTCATTCTATTTATTATCATATGGATATATGTATGTATGTGTGTCCCATGGCATGGAGTTTATCTTTGCAAATGATAGATTACAATGCAGCATGCTTGATATTACAAAATTCAAAATCTTCAGATGTCTGGTTGTATTATTTTACCCTTTTCTAAGATTCAAATCCTGGATTTTCGCCAAATACAAAAATGTGTATTTGTATTTCTGATCTTTTGCAGAATACATGTTGAAACATGTCTACCAGCGATCATGAGCAAGCAGCAAGAGTCATTCTGCGCTCGAAATAGCTGTTCTCTCTTTCTCTCGGATGTGCGTAACCATAGTCGATCGTTTGTTGTGTGTGTGTGAGCTTAGTGTGTTCGTATAGCTCTTTGCGCTCGTATGTATTAGTCGCAAACAAAGTGTTTATTTTATACGCCAAGTAGTATTAATTGAAACCTATAACCAACATATTTCATCATCTTTGTGTTAAATTTAGCCCGTCTTTATCAGTTTCAATATTATAAAATATGTATCTCTTGTGCTTTGCCATGAAAATACAAACAATTAGGTCTGTGTATTAAAGTGAACTTTGTCCCTCTTATTGGAATTGGTGTACAAAAAGTAGGTGTGTTTATGTTGTATTAGTTTTTATGTGTGTGTTATTTTCTATTGGAATATATATATATATATATATATAAAACTTTAAAGATTTAAAATCTCCAAAGATTCAAGTAGCGTAAACTCAAAGTAAACACTAACATAAAGCATATGTTTGATGATTATATTCCACAGTTATGTTGTATAAATCAGATTGTCATGAACGCCATATTGCCTCTTTGTTCGTTAGTTTGTGTGTGTATTGTATACTGTATATATATTTACACAGTGTACCAATGTGTATACAATATGGTTTATTTTATACGTATAGTTTCTCTCAACCACGACTGTAGTATTTTTGTTTATTCAAAATTCGAAACCATACACGCAAACACACACAAAAAATAGTATATATAATATAATAGAATGCATATTCCAATGTTAGTAGACTTTTTACTGACTGATTTCTATATTGTATCTACTGATTTGTTTGCGAGTTGCGTTACTTATGTTTTTTATTTGTTGAATATTTCGTTAAAAAATGATTAATTTCGAATCAGCATTTCGAGTTGCATTTTTAAGCTATTTTGTTGGTACGCAGTACGCTTACATTATTTAGTGAACTACCCTGTTTTATAAATGGGTGCATTGAACCCTCTATGTTTAGTTGCATGTAGGGAGTCCAAAACCAGCAGCTGCAAACTGACAACTTTACTATTGTTATGTAGAATTGTTATTGTTGTACCTATGATTTGTCAAGAGCGCGTTTATTATATTAAATGGTGTTATTGATTGTACGCTAATTTCCCCTTAGTTTTACCTTTACCCTTCTTAAACATTCAGCATAAATGTATGTATTAAACCACATGCCACTTTTATATGTGCGTATATGTTTATATTTGATAAATTCTGATTTTTTTATCATTTTTACAAAAAATATTCTTTATTTTACAAGACTAATGAACTTGGATTAAAAAATATCTTACTTATGAGATATAAAAAATATTGAATAATAATTGTATTCAAAAGTTGGTCAAATTAAAATATAACTCCGTCTACATTACAAAACGATACTACATGAAGGTAAATACAAAACGTATTTCTCAGAAATGCACTTAATGTGTCATCAAAATAAAGTAATATTTTCGGGACCACCAAATATGCGTCAGACTATGGTTATTGTAAATGCCCATAAATAGATTATGTGCATGCCGCGCCATTGATGACGTACTGTCGTAAGTTTATGTGTTTATGCACATTATGTCTGTCTACTGTCTTCAAATTAACCTTCTACGTGTGTCAATTTTGTGTATGAAGGTCTACTGGTATACACATAATCATATACATATACTTTCTAAATATGGTTTCATAATATGCTATATCATTGCATTTTCGGTATTTTTCTTAAACAGTTTGTCCGAAATAATATTTAGAAAACACAGTATTATTATAAAAACACACATACAAAATATATTCGTAGGTATTGTACATATTTTCAAAATAAAACTTGTTTTTGTATGAGCTACACAATGTGTGGACAACAAATTTGACTGTGCCTATTTTCAAACTATGACGTCGGTGTTGCTTTCCGTACATTGTTTGTATGGTATTATTTGTGCGAAGATTTTTGTATGTTTTTAATTTCTAAAATTGGGTTTTCATACCGTTTTTCGTGGACTGTCTTTTACTTTTGTTATGTAATTGGGTTCGAATGGTGTTGAGTAATTTTTCGTACACAATTTTCTACCAAAAACAAGTGTATTTATATGTATTTTGCGTATATTTATTATCACTAGCATAACAAAGAACCCGAACATTTTACGAACTTTTATCGTGCTAAATATTATCATAGCATTTTTCGCATTTGAATCGACATAGCCGAACGCACACAGCGGTCACTAGGTATAATCGCAAAAACATGTGATGAACAATACAATAATATTTCACTTCAGTCTATTTTGAAGTTGAGTTGGTCAGCACAGTCTTTGGATGAATTTAGTTATACAAGTTGTTTTGACTAAGAGTGTTTGTGGTTCTGACTGACCTTCAAGAAGTGCATTTGTAAAAAAAACCTTCATTTTGTTGGTAAATAATTTTATATGTTTTTTCTATGCGATTTATATTTATTTCTGTGCAATTATATATTATACATATATATCCATATGATCTGAATGTGACTTTGAATACCAATACCTTGGTGTCACTTAATCTAGTCACGAACACACGAAATGACACAATACTCTGCAGAAATTATATGTTTGTGTAATTTAGAGTGTTTGTAATCAAATTTATGGATGTTTTTATTTACACATAATGTTATCAAATTATTAAATCACTCAGTCTTAGCACAACTTTCAATATACAAATATTGCACTAGCAGCTATCTTAGAATTACCGATGCACTTGTATTTTAAAATTATATTGATTACCAAACAGTGTTAACCGTAAACCGTGAGTGTATTATTTTGTGCATACATAACATACACATATAAAAGTACAATGGTAAATGTTTCTGTAGCATTGTAGTGCTATGCAATAATTTGAAACGTATACATGGATATGTACCATCACAAATGCATAACGTTGTTAATTGCGAGTGGAAATACTAGACTGCCAATTTATAAATAGCCTGGGGACAAATCCCCTCTGGTGTCTGCATTCAAACGTGTATTTAGTATGCAGTTTATTTTTTTTTCGTTTTTTTCTCTTATGATTATACATCGTCCAATGTTATTGCCTTTTGCCTTGGTACGACCTTGAGTCGTCATTACTGGCGTGAAGTCGTGGGCCCCGCTTGTTAAGAGTTAAAAAAGTGTTTGTTTAAACCTGTTTGTTTTTCAGTTGTTGACGATATTGTGGTCTGCAAGGTTTTCTAATATATTTAGTTTAAAAATAATAGTTTGTTTCCTATCTTATTTTTTAATATAGTTATTACACTTGCAAAAAATCACTTTTTAATAATTTTCTAACCTTTACAGATTAAGTAAGATTTTAATTATCAAATTCAGCGACGTTTTTTTTTTGAAACGTTCGTTCAAAATCAAACTTTAAAAAACAGCAATAAGGTTTGCAAAACTAACTTCGGTTTTGTTTTACTTACCAATTTGTGCTGAGCGTACATACATTTATTCAAGCTTAAATACTAGCTACCACAAAACAGTACTAAGGTTTTAGCGTGTAAAAAGCGTTTTTACCGGTGTGTACTTGACCAAACTAATAAATTGGTGCACGTGTGTGGGTTTTCGACGAATTAACGCGAATCCAACTTCAAACATTGTTTTCGTTGTTAAGGCCTGCATTTCTTCTTTGGCATTGTGTTAGTTCACGGTCAGTCAGAAGATTTGTAAATATAGTACCGTTATACTAGGATCACGCAAATTATTTACGTTCGCACACAGTTAAACAAGCATTCAACTAATTCAAAAACTCCTTGTGGGCTTCTGAATTGCTGAGCGTTGACGTATAACTTGTATCACGTAAATAATTTCAATTTTCTATGTTCGAATTAGGTACTAGGCCAGCCCTCACTATGTCTGTCCCTGTACGCTACTCTGCTGCTACTATAAATCCCGACAACATCCATTGTACCGGTGATCGAAGTGTGTCTACAGCAGAGCTGCGAAGACAGAGGATGTCAGAAGAAGGGCGGCTTGGGATGCCGGATGCTGCTGGAGCATCTAATATCAATCCCATGGAACAACCACAACTCGGTGCTGCAGCTGCACCACATAAACAACCAGAAATGCCTACACCCTCTTCAGAGGAACTGTTCGCCAAACTACACGAAGCCCTTGCACTAGAGGCTAAATTCCAGCCTTGCCTGTACCTGCCACAAACATCAAGCGTAAGTACATATTTTGTTTTTTTAACATAAACATACTTTTTTAATACAATTTTAACTCGCTATACCCATTCAAACAAAAAATTATACGCTACATGGATATATAGGCCAAATGAACATGCGTGTATGTGCAATTGCATTACGATTTATTAAAGTGAAATTTGTAGGCAAACTGTATGCATACAAATTTGTCTGAGGATCATTTAATGAAAGTTCGATTTACTGCAACACCAATTTAATTTTCAAAAGAAAATATGCAAAAAATATCAAATATATAATTGAAAACATTTTTTTATGTTTTCAGTGTGGCGAGGTAACGGTTGGCGCTCGAGATGGAGCCGCTCACATTTTGCGCTGCTTAAAGGTTTGGTATGACCTTCCCAGTGATGTGCTATTTGCTGCCATCAACTTGGTCGATCGATTCCTCACCAAAATGAAAGTCAAGCCAAAACATATGGCTTGCATCAGCGTTGGATCTTTCCATCTGGCTATGAGTCAGTTAGGTTTACCCAAAATTGATGCCGAAGAACTAGTTGCTATTTCTCAAGTAAGTATTTTAATAAAAAAAACTTATGATTATTTGAAACTCATGTTTTTTTCTATTAACAGAGTCGCTGTACTGCTGGTGACTTGGAGCGAATGGCCGGAATTGTCGGCAATAAACTTGGTGCACAGATGGGCACAGCTCCCATCACATCTTTGACTTGCCTGCGTTTGGTGTATTACATTTTGCGCAATGCTGCCATCGAAATGGACCAAGTGAAATTGTATGACGACATGATGTGTCTGCACGATTTGGAAATGCAATTGGAAGTGCTAGCATGCGATGCAGAATGCGCAAGCGTTGCTGCTTCTGAATTAGCAATGGTTCTGATCTGTACTCAGATGGATACATACATTACATCAAAGGGAACTGAGGCCCAATTTAGAGGTCTCATTCAATACGCCCTCCAAATTCAAAAGCTATGCAAGGTTTGTGAACTCTTAGAAAAAACTTATATATAATTAAGCTTATTGAATATTAACAAAATATGATTTTCATTACAGATCACTCCAGTTTCATTCTATCAGATTCACACATCTGCCGTGACTATATTGTCGCGTTACAATGGTCAGCACAAAATGCCTTACCGTCAGCGATTGGTCTGGAAACTATCCTCCAGGACCATGCGGGTTCTGCGACCCACTGACAAACTTACCTCACATCTGCCAACAATTGAGGAGCACAATAACAACACCTTTGCTGCCAATAACAGCTTGTCCAGACTAAGGTAAGATATTTTATTAAAATCAATTTTAAATAATTTATTTTATACTAAAATATAAAGTTCTCCAATTTAATAATAATTTTGAATTTGCAGGACCGGCAGCGTTAGCTCAGAGGAAGGAGAAGACTGGCCAACATCGCCAGTCATTCCTGTCTACGAGCAGTGCTAGTATTTTTTGCGTTTTTTTAACGTCTTCTTTTATACATATAAATGTGTGAAAATAGCAACACACTCAAAAATAGTATTTCGCGCGTAAGCCAGTCATTCTTTAAAACCTAAATCAAGTGAGTTTGCTGAGTTAAAAACATATAGTGTTAAAGGACTTCAGTGTTTAAATGTCTATTATAATATTCAAAACACACAAAGACTATAAAAAAAAACAAAAAATTAAATCAAAAAAGATTATAAAAAGTACAAAATAATTTAAAAATATATCACAAAAAAATAGGTGTTAAGTATTTGACAACAAAAAAAACATAACGTAATTAAATAAATACATTTTAAAAGGACTCGTCAAGTTAAAAAAAAATCTCAAAAATAAATGAAAATATTAACTTTAAAAAAACAACAAAAAACATAAACGAATAAAAAGTAACGAGCCAGTATGATCGTAGTAAATATATTATAATATATACATTGTCTAGTATCGTTTTTCTAGAGAAATAACCAAAAACAAAACAATCACTTGTAAATGTATTTTAATTTATAAATATTCCTTAAGACCCATTTTAATATTCATACCGTCACATTTTTCAAGATTTTTCACACAAAAGTTTAATTGTGTGAGCATTGGAAAGTTAATATTATACAACACATAATTCATTCACTAAAACACACATACTCATACATTATAAATGTTTCGTTTTCAAGTTGTTAATATGTAAGTTAAAATATAGGTAAAATAAAATTCCTTTGTATTTAATGAGCACTTCTCATTTTTAAAACTCCAATGCTGACGTCCTTCATTTTTTTATAAATGATGTGGCAACAATGGGTTAATGCTAAAAGGTGTTTCACAGGTGAGAAGTATTCAAATTGCTTTTCATATATCTCTTATCCTATTTATAAACATAATTTTGATATAATAAGGGTGCTGTGCTCACACATAGAAACATATATTGAATATATATTCTTGTCAAATTGTAAAATGTACGTGTACGTTGTTGGGTTTTAATACTTGTTAGTTTAAAACCACAACATCGTGTAAAACCATTAACCAGGACAAGGATGTGTCTTTAAACAATGTACCAGAGGGTATCAACAATATAACAATCTAGTGAGATACGAGAGATGAACGGGAGTAAGAGAGAGAAATAGAGAGTTGATTTAAAACTTATGAACTGCTGTAAAAATATTTATAGTAGAGTTTAAAAGTATTCGTGTGTATAATCCGTAGTTTAATATCAAAGATTTGTGATTTTACAATAAATGCGAATTTGTGATTAAAGTATTTCGGAATAAATAAATAAAATAGCTTTTAAATGATAGAAAAAGATAATTTATAAAATGGCATGTAACCACCATCAAGCAAATACACAGCAGCTAAACAGAGTGAGACATTTTGTTTAGTAGTCATCTTTTGTTGCAATCTTCGATCATTCAATTATTTTGTAAAATTATAAAATATGTTTTTGCAAGAATTTGTATTGTAAATCGAATAGAATTAAGATTAAAGGATTTTTATATTTTACATTATATTCTTTAAATATTATATATTATATCTACATTTATTAAATTATTAAATTATCATTTAGCATATATGTAACTATTTGTAGTGTAATAAATTAAAAATAATTTTTAAAAATTTGAAGTTTTTTTTTTAATAATATCCATTACTTGAAAAAAATAGAAAAAAAGTAAGTAACTGGGATCACTTAAGAATGCGAAGGTTCGATTATTACCATGAAAACCTCATTGAATTAAATAATTGAAGTAAATTTTGTATATTTTTATTTTTCTAATTCGTTCAGTATATATATTTATATATAGTTTTATTATTTGTTTATATTAAGAAACAATAATAATAATAATTTATATTACATTTTTTTTAACAAAAAAATTCATAGGTAAAGGTATGTCAAACAAAAAAGGTATTATTAACTATATTTAATTAAAATAATATAATTATAATTTATTAATGAAGGTATGTATATACATTAAACAATACATATTATATACTATTTATAACGTGAAAAGGTATTAAAAACAAGGTATTACTATTTATAGACTAAACTTCTTACAAATCATATTATTAATATTCTTTTTATTAATTTTATTGCCTTTATATTTAACATAATATTAGAAATCCGCTTTATAAAGTTTTTTTTTTATTATTTTACTTTATTATTTCTTTAACACGAAATCACATAAAAATCCCATAGTTAAAATAATAATTTTTGGATAATTACGACTATAGATATAGTAATATTACGTTTTTTACCAACTCCATCCTAACACAAGCGTGACCATATTGTAGACTCCCCTAAAATTACAATTAAGCAAAAACCTTAAAAAAATACCGCGATTTTATAGGTAAAAATTAGAATTGTTACGTAACAATACCTCAACATCCCCCTTAACACCTCCTAAGAAAAATTAGAGCGTATTTACGTTATATATGGACGGCCCCTTATACGATATATATACATATACTGCCCACAACATATATATTTATTAAAAAATATGGGAATTTACTATTTGTCAATTTGTCAGATAATATTATAGTATATAAAATATCCTACATTGTTTTTTTTTAAATCCAAGTATTACCGTTAAAAAAACTTTTTAAATATATATATAAAGGGTGATTTTTTAAGAGCTTGAGAACTTTTAAAAAAAAAAAAACGCATAAAATTTGCAAAATCT
>JAAAKO020047819.1:0-11423 GCA_010015015.2 Bolitophila cinerea
TAATACTAGATCTTTGGTCTCAACCTACTAACAGAAATATCAACTGAAAACAATGTTGAGCTAAGATGGGTACCAAGTCACTTGGGCATATCTGGAATGAGGAAGCCGACGAGTTGGCTTGAGTTGGATTAAGTATGGACATGTATGGACCAGAGCCATCAGTGCATAGATCACACATTCGTACGGAAGTTAGACAAGCAGGGAAAAACTTACAGGTTGCTCTTTGGAAAGAATTTGCAAAATATCGACAATAAAAACACTTTATCAGCAGTTCAGATCGTCAAGTAGCGAGATATCTCATTAATGGCAGTCGACATAGGTGCAGAACGCTGACTAACCTTCTCACGGGTCATCATTAAGCATCTCCATACAATAGGAGTACTCATCGCTGTGCAGAGCGTGGGAGAAGGAAGATGAGACTGTAAAATACTTCATATGTGAATGTCCATGCCTATCAAATATAAGATTGTATACATTAGGAGGCTATATCAATAGCCCAGACAATATGATTTTTCTCAAACTACAACTTATTTCGAACTCTATTAAAAGAACGAAATAGTTTGAGATAGAATAAAATAGTATACAAAGATTGGAGGAGCACAATGGGTCCAAACTGAGACCTGCGTGCGCCCGTCCCTCATGGTATTCAACAAATTAATCTAATCTAATTTAATCTAAGGAACGATTATAATTCAGCCATGACGCGGCCCGCGCAAAAAACTTTGGCGGCCCGCAATTGGTTTTGCCACCGCTTCTTTAGTGTATTAATCCTTAATCTTCAGTCGGTCGAAAGTATCAAATATATTATGTATTTGTCTATAATCTTTATTCGATAGCTCAATTTCATAATGAAATATGTATGTATTAATCTATTTCTTGTTAAAAAAAACATGTATATAAAAAGTTCCATTATTTACAGTTAATTAGCCACTTTCATTAGACGTTTTTCCTAATCTACATTTAAGACAAAATTCATTTCTTTCGATTGTGTATTTACACAAATTACGTGGTGTGTATGTGTGCTTTTTATTTTGAATTATATGGTGCTTTTGAGATTCACGATCGTAATTAAAGTGTAATTACATGCGTATTAAATTGTGGGTATACGAAAACTCGTATAACAATAATAATCAATATTTCGTTAATTAGTAGATATAACAATAGTTTTATAGTATACTTTAGAAGCCATTATATATTAAAAAATTGATATTAATTTAAACTAAACTACAATTAATTCCAGGTTAACATATTTAAAGGTTCTAAATATACACCCCAAAGGCTAAGGATACAAAAATAAACGCTGGTAAGGTGTTATTCTTGTTGCAAATAATAATATAGTAAAGTTGCCACCTGCTGATCTTATTCATCCGACGCGAGCTACCGCACCATCACAAAAAAAGCATTTCTCATTATCTCTGCAGAAATGAAAGTAAATCTTTATTTTGCAATGGCCATCATCGTAATCGGTAATTGTCACAATGGATTCTCTCGAGAAATCAAGGTATGTATATATAATAATATTTTGCTGGTTATATATGATATAGATAGACAAGGTATTTTTGTTCAAGTATATTTGTATACGGATGTATATATATATATAAATGGATGTGATATAGCAGGTAACGGTTAAATAGAATGCAATCTCAGATTACACTAATATAAAGTGTATAAATGTATAAATTATCTAACTTACATAAATCTGCTCAGGGAAACAAAAGAATAACAATAAAAGCATGAATTTAATTATTGGCATTTAGTAGCAAATCAGTCAGATTAGAATATTGAAATTATGGATACCACAGGTGATCGAGAATAACCCATTTTAGTTGCATAAGACCTTTCAGGAATCTCCCAAGACCGTATATAATATGATGGGAGTTTTAAGAAATTTCCCCAATGGAAAAAAATGGTTTAAATTAAAAATTTAGAGTAAGAAGGTTAGACGCAGTTAAAATTAGACTTTAAGTGTATTTTAAAAATGGAGATTTACCAAAAAAAAACATACAGGGTGTCCAAAACTCAACGTCATTCCTTGGAGGAATTATAGGCGAGCTCATAACTGACAAGAATATAAAAAATATGACCTTAATAAAATATCGATAGTTTTTGAGATAATGTCACTTAAGGGAATTTCGATAAAATCTAATGTGTCGATTCAGAAATTCAGTTTTTTGAGTGCCAGATCTAGAAAATTCATTATTTAAAAATTCTAATTTTTGCTACGCAACTCTGAATAAACACTGATTAGCCTAATCTGAAAAGATCTTCTTTTTAGGTCAATGTAGATTCTACTTTTCTTACAATATTTGCTAAATAATTGACTATGCTCTAGTCGAACCCAGTTTCTCTGGTAAATAAAATTCTTGTTCCATATTTTCCATATATTCTTTGGTAAAATGGTTTTGTTGGCTCCTCTAAATGTAGGAATTTTTCTGGGAGTTCCTGGATTTCAGTAGAATTTTCCCGGGATTTCTCGTGGATTTCAGTGGAATTCCCCTGAGATTTTATAGGGATTTCACCGCACAATTTTTATATTTATTTTGAGGGATTTCACAAGTTTTCTCGGGAGAAAATCCCGGGAAAATCCTGTGGAAATTCCGGGGAAATCTGGTGGAAATCCCGAAAATATACCGGAGAAATTCCAAAAATATCTCACATTCACATTTCTTGAAATAATTAAAAATTCCGGAAAACAGAAAATCAACAAAAACCATCAGAAATCGTTTAAATATCTGGAATTTCAGGGTAATCCTGGAAAATCTTTGAAAATTATTGTAAATTTTGCAAAATCTAAAAAAAAATTATGATATCTCCGGAAATAATTATTAATTGTGCTTAGAGTGTCATTTGCGGACAAATGATGCACGGACAAATGGGGCAGGGCTATTTTGCCAAATGCGGCACATGGTAATTGCGTTATAGGACAAATAGGGCTATTATAAAAATGAGAAAATGACAAATGCGGCACATGATTAATTCGGCACGGACAACGGCTTTTGTATTTTATGTACATCGCATTTTAATTACTTCATAAAAAAGTGCCGGATTTGTCCGGACAAATGAGGCACTATTTTATATAATGATGAAAATACGATGTACATAAAATAAAAAGACGCATTTGTCCTGACAATGTGCCGCATTTGTCCGTGTCGCATTTGGCATGTGCCGCATCTGTCTTAGACTAATTTGTCTTTGTCGCAAATGTCTTTGCTGCATCTGTCTTTGCCTCAAAAGTCACACTACCTTGTTAAATATCGAAAGTGTACAACGGATCCAAATTGAGACAAGCGGGCGTCTATTTTTTTTAAAGATGTTTATTTAAAAAAACCAATATAAGCTAACAAAAACATCATCATTTTTATGGAGCATATTTTTTTCGCGGTGCATCCTTTTCCTAATTTTTTTTAATCTTATCATGTTTTTTTTTATTATTGGGAGTACTAAATCAACATGTTTTTTATTTTTTAAATGTTTTTAGGCAATACACATGTTAAGAGTACATGGTTTGTCAATAGTGTCAAACGTTTGGCATCGTGACGTCAGAGGTTGGTCACAAAGTTTACACTGCCAAATGTTTGCCACACATTTGTCAGGCTCAGAATGCCAAATAAAAAGGCGATAAACGACAAACCGTGTAATTAGCAAAATAATATCGGTTGGTCATTTTTTGAGCTGGATTGACAAACGTTTGGCATTTTAGATTTTTTTTTGGTATGACCGTGTTTTGTGACACGACAAATAAAATCCGTGTGTCTACATTTTTTAATCGATGTACGTTTGAATACTGTTGTTATGGCAACTGAAATGTTGCCAAAAAATTAGATTACTACTTTGAGAAATATTCACCAACAATCCTTGTAATTGGCCAATTTTTGGTCCGAAATTGAATGTTGCCAAATGGCAAAAACAGGTTTGTCGACAAATGGTGCCTAATATTTTATGAAACTTTCATGACAGAATGCCAAACCGTGTCCTCGGCAAATATTTGGCATAAGCGTGTTTTTAAGTTTTCCTCCATTTGTCTATCATTTGGTAAGATGCGTGCCGTCAGAGTGCCAAACGTTCGTCACTATCAACAAACCATAGTTGTGAATCTCTTTGCTAAGTCAATGTTTAGTAGATACAATTCTCCTTTAGGAAGAGGAAATTCTTAACTGATGTTTGTTAATTTATACTTACAAGAAGTTGTATCTGTAACTCAAATTTTTAAACAGCGATAAGTGATTAAAATAAGGCAATAGTTTTAAGTTACACCTTTAATCTGCATTTCGACGTAATAATTTGATAATCGAAAACCTTTTTTAAATATATAATATATTTCTCAATATTTTTTAATAAAAGGTAATTTGATGAGGAACTTTAATTGTACTATATTAAATCGATACATACTTCCAGGAGAATTACCGTAATAATAAGATTGAAATTCCATATACTCAAATGTACTTTTTTGAATAAATTTAAAACAAGAAAAAAACATAATTAATCCTAATAAAGTTACATATTTTAAATAGGAAAAGACATATTTGAACTTTACAAATAACAATTACTACTAATAAATACAGATTAATTAATAGAAAACAAACGACATCGATATCCAGGTACAACATTGTAACCAACATTGTTCATTTTTTATTTTATTTATTTTTTTTTTTCAATTTTATAATGTTTTTCTATGTTTTAATAAAATAATAAATAGGCTTAGTCATTTGATTTTCCGAGAAATGGATTTTACATTTCATCGTTTTTACAATATTTCATATATTATCGATTTTGTCAGACTTGTTTTCATTTTATTCAATTTTTAATTCAATATTTTGAACAAGAAAAAAAACATTTTTTTACTAAAAAAAATATACTATTTTTTTTTAAATTTATAAACTTATCAAAGTATTTTTAAAACAGAACAACTGAATAACAATAATAATAATAACTACGGTTATTGAAAAAGAAAAAACTGTCAATTTTGGTTTAATGTATTTTGAATCTGGAACCAGAACTATAAAACATATTTTTAAGAACCGCCAAGAACAAAAACTGATTCTTTAAGTAGACGGCACTAATTGGGTTTCATTATTTGTTATTGTTATCAAAAAATGAAATATCAAGTATCAAAACTCAAACTGTATAAAAACCAACAAAATAATAAAATAAATCCAATTCGTTTAGTTGAAATTCTTTATTTTAAATCAAATTTAACACTATTGATGGTTGAAACATCTTTGCTTGATTTTTTATAACTATTTTTATGAAAACTAGATTTTGCTTGGGTTTTTCACTTTTTTATTCCTCTAATTATCCACTCAATTTCTACTATAATTAAATAATTTTATTTGTGGGAAAATTTGTAAGATTGCCCATTTGTCGAACTCTATATATTTTGACAGATGAGACAAATTATTTGACAAATGTTTCTGATTCCTTGGCCCTAATTTAGCTAAAAACTATGTGTTTTGCCCGAATCAATCGAAGCCTGAATCGAATAAATGCTTTTTTATAAGATACTGCATCTTTCCATTTGCCGCTTCAACCGATAAAAGTTTAAGATGTCTAAATGTGATTGGAAATTCCCCTAATTAACCGGTACCTGAACAGAAGCTATACAAAAAAGCTGGAATAGAACCAAAACCCAAAACCTTTAAAATATTTGTGGGGTTTACAGCCCTAAAACAGTCTAACAGGCTGTATTTTTTTTTTGAAAATCCTAAAACCGATTTCTGCAGTAGACGGTTCTGGGGTTCCATTCTTTGTTATCTAAATCATCAAAAAATCAAATATTTGTTTTCTCACCGGTAATGTATAGTGATTCAAATGTATTTTAAGATATTCTTCTCTAAGCTGTTTAAAACAAGCAAAAATATAATAAAATGTAAAATCTCTTGTTAAGTAAAAATAAGAGATTTTAAATCACATTAACAAACTCTATTTATGGTAGCAAAATGTCGTTTGAATTTTTAAATTATTTTTATATACACTTCATTTCTAATTGATATTTTTCCTTTTTTATCCCTAAAATTATTCAATTTTCACTAATTTTGGTGAAATTTATAAGATTGCCCGTTTGTCAAACACCTCTCAGATGAGACAGATTCTGAGAAATGATTTTTATACCTTGGCCACAAATTAGCTAAGATCGATGTGTTTTTCTCGAATCGATAGATGCCTGCATCTTAATATATATATTTTTTTAATTACGACATCTTTACATTGAACCCTTTCACCCAAAAAGTTATGAAGGTCCAAATATTGTAGGAAAAACCCTTAATTAACCGTTACCCGAAAAGAAGCTATAGAAAAAACTGGAATAGAACCGAAACCGGAACCCATTAAAATATCGGTGGGTTTCAAAGCTCTAAATGGGTCTAATAGGTTGCCATTAATTTTTTTTATTTTATTTTTTGGTTACACTGTAAATACAACAATAAAATGCTTTAACTATCTCATGTAACTCTCTACTGTTACATGAGATTAAATTTGTTTTATACATGAATATACTACATTTCCATCACGTTTATAGAAAAGACAGCTGTACCGCGAACAAGTGCTGCCACACGCTGGCGGAAAAATTCCCGATTCGGCATTTGAGACCGATCGATTGGCCTTGAATCGATTGCAATCAGAAGGCATTGCGGTGCCAGATGGCGTTCTCTTGGAGCAACGTAATCCGCAGGTATATAATACATATAATTTATGTGGTTATTTACGATTAAATTATGTTGGCTTCAATTTGCCAAACCATTTATATGAATAAAAGTGATGCAATGATAGTACCTATAGTCACGTTACATTTGTAAGATATAGTTATAGTTTAAATCTTTATTTAAAATGTACTTGCTTTTTTGTAGATAAAAACTTTCACGACTCACGCGAACTGCTTTTCATTAACATATATTTTCAAATCCCATTAGGTATACCAATATCCAGTGAAATCTAGTCGTCCAGTTTTTCGTGTACTCAAGACCTCAGACAACCGATACACACCGATTGAGGGCAAGTACTTGCATCACAAGGACCCGTCGGCTACGTCTGTTGCTTCTACCTATTCGGTGCCCCAAGTAACAAACTCTGGTCACCTCGAAGCACCCATTATGGCTAAGCAACCCTTCAAACCGATATACCGTCCACTCTTGCTGCCAAATCCCAGGTTGACCAGTCGACCATTAGTATCGGCTGGTCATGACACACGTTCTTGGCATGATACTAGCAATGTTCATAAAGGTATACGATTAGTTTTTAAAATATATTAAATTTATAATTATTTGTTACTATTTATATAGAAAATCTATTTGCAATTCCCGCGAGCTTTCATTCTCCGTACACCTATCAGAACCTTGATTTCGGCTATCCATTGCATGGCAGCACATTTGGTGCCGCCGATCGATGGGGCTTGTTTCGCAATGACTTTGTTGCGTCGAATGTAAGTGCACCGGAAGCAACGGAATAATTTAATTATTTAATTAAAATTTTTAATTAATTTCGAAACTATTTGTTTTTAGATAATCAACGACTTTGAAACGTTCTTCGGTCATTTCGCTTATGATTATTAGGATTTAGTTCGGGTTGCCGCAGATTTGATGTGTGTGCCCGATGAATTAAACATATGATTTCCTATTTTTTTAAATAAATGTCTAAATAGCATAATGTCATAATATAGTAATAATAATATATAAATACCAATTTACGAATATAATAATAAATATACAAAACACACGAACTGTAATTCAAAATGTACATATATTTTTTTCAAATTATCTATTAGTAACACTCCTTGGCAATAGCTCTAGAATTAGGCACTGATCAGAAACTTATCGTGGTGTAGTTCCTCGGGCTTCTTCTTTGGAAAGTAGGGATTGTGCTCTGGGTCTGAGTTCAAGCTGTATGGAATCAAATATTTTTGAATTGAAGAATTATTAGACTTTAGTTTTAAATTGTTACTGGTAATAGTTGGTGGCCTGGCTGCAGTCAACGTTGTACCACCAGTCGCATGTGAATTCCTTCTGGTTGAACACCGTTCCGTTGGTGCACAGGAAGGACGCACCCTGATCACCTTCACGACCATCGTGACACACATGGTAGGCCTGGCAGCCGGTCTCAACATTAGCGTACATGCCGGGAGTGGCGGGCACGTTGCCACACGAAAAGTGAGTATGTGGCACTTCGTGCAGAATGGGGTAGTCTACGCCAGGCGTGCCGGGAATCTTGCTGAAGTCCTGCTCCTTGGGTTTGCGCTCGTGGTGAGCGGCGACCGGGGCGGAGTGGTACAGAGAGCCGTACGTCTGCGGGTGGAATTACGTACTTGAGAATTTTGGTAACAAATGTTTTTTTTGGCGGCATGAAATACATCCCACTTTAATCCTACTGACTTTAATGCATGTGGACTTTTGCACAACGGAATTTCATGCCTATATTTTAATAAAAGCACGGCGCAAGCGCAGCAGGCTATTTAAAAACATATGCTTTTACGTACAGTTATTTTTAATGGTTGCAATGGATATACATTCATGAAATTAACGAAATTTGAGTTTTTTTCTTTGATTTTTTATTTATATGGTCAGGAAAAATCTGTAAAACTTAAAACGGCTCTAAAAAACTCCCCTCCTAATATAAATAAAACTGGGAATCGAAAATTATGGACAATTTAAAATCCATAGATATTGATATAATTTTTTATACTAAATAAATTTAATATATATTATCTAGATGCGGTTTTAAATTTAAATTTTAGCCCGTAGCAAGGAATTATTATATGACGCACGCAAAATAAGCTAATAACATAATAATAATCTTACTTAATTAGTGCATATACATAAAAACAGCATATATGCAATATATTTAATACACATTCTCTTGCATAACAGCTGAACCGCACACACGCGTGAATAACTTGTTTTTAATTCCTTGACTGCGGCACATAATTATATATATATATACATATACATATCGATATCTCATAACTCACGACGCTTTAGCATAATATATATAATATACATATAACACGATTGATTATATTACATATGATATTAAGAACACATACGATCGTGTACATATAATATATTTTAAATATATACAATTCCAAAACCCTAATAAAGTCATTATTATATTATTATAATTATTATTACCTCAACCTGAACACTCTGTACGTATCCAATGCAAATTAGGGCAACCGCCAGCAGCGCTCCTTTCCAAATCAAGTTACTCTGACCCAACATTTCTCGCTGTGTGGTGTTCTGGTCTCTGTGTCTTGCGGGTGCACACAAATTTACAACACAAATATATAATAATAATAATAATAATAATATTACAAGTCACTTGATAAATGCCTAACCGCCAAGTTCGAATACAAGATCAATACTAAAATCGAACGATTTTTCAAAATATATCCATGTGGAGCTTTGAGTGTGTGTGTGAACGTGGTTTTAGTATTATAGTAAATAGTGGTACCTTTTAGATTCGCATTTCGTGCCTTGGCCGAAGTGGGATCAAAGACATTTAAGCGTACACACACACACACACACACACACACACTTGTACACACGTTTCGATTGGTTGATTTAAGTGTGTGAGCGGACGCCGATTTTCTTAGGTTTTTTTCAAAACGACTTTCACTCTCGATTTTCAGAGTGTGACTCTAATAAGTATACATATATACGTATTTAATACTGTATATATTGCATATATATATATAGTCAGGTATATTTTAATATACTCGCCGGACGAGTAAAGTGCACATTCAACCGATTTGTTTTGGCATAATTGCGTATTATTTAACATAAATATGCAAATATATATTGTTGTCGTAGAGATGACCTTGAACTCAAAATAAAATCTTAGGTTGTCTAATGTCTGGTACCAGTAGATACAGACAAAAAAAATCACGAATATATATAGTAATTCGTTTTTATTCAACGGATAAAGGATTCTTCCTGGCACGGACGTAGCCTGGATTTTGTCTGAGGGGAGGTTTTGATTTTTGTTTCCAATAATAACTGCAGATTAATTTATAATCCGAGTTATAATCACAAAATATATATTATGACTTCCGTTTTATTCTGAAATTAGGATTACTAAACATTATAATAACATTATAATATGTTTCCTTGTTTTGGTGTTTCTTAGCTTTTATTTGAACTTCTTTGCTATTTTATAGGTTTTTCAGATATTTTGACGCAGATAGAAAATGTCAAAAAAATAATTTGTTATTTATTATTTATTTTTATGTACACTAATTTGATTTAAAAAAAAAAACAAAAACGAGATAGTTAATTATTCAAAATAATACTATATTTAGCAGTATGTATATAATAACAATTATAACAATAAATTGGAATTAATAGATCTCAACACTATAAATAATATAAAATCTTAAAATTTAAAGCACCTAACTTAATTTAAGTCATAATAATTTCCCTTAATGTTATATATATTTTTTTTAATATTTCTTTCTCTCCAAGGATTTATTTTAAATTTATTTTAAATTGGAAAGTAATTATAATTCTTAACCAGATTTGTGGTGTCGTTTAAGCGGTTGCCATTTCATTTACTAATAGCATCAGATAAAATTCGGTAAGTTATTTAATATTTAACTGAGATTCAAAAGCTGGTGAAATATTGTGAACAAAAAAAGATTCACCTCATTATTGGTATGGACGCTCACGCTCATCACCATACACAATGGGGTAGCTCAGATGATAATTATAGAGGTTGGTCGCTTTTAGAATTTATTTATAGACATAAAGTCGACATTTTAAATAAAGGCAATGAACCTAATTTTGTCATTAGAAATAGAGAAGAGGTGATAGACCTGACACTGGCTTCGGATGGTATGCCAGGTATAACGGATTGGAATGTATCGCCTGAAGTTAGCATGTCAGACCACAGGTGGATACGTTTTAATATAGATTCTGAAGCTGAACTAACTGTAGTCGTTTACAAAAATATAAGAAGTACGAACGTGGAGGCTTTTGGAATCTCCATTCAAAATACACTTGCATTAAATTCCGAAAGACCTGTTACAACATCAGATATAGATTTACAAGTAGATTATATTCAAAAAAATCTTGTCAGTTTTTTCAATGTAGCCTGCCCAAATAAAACCCGAATCCAAAACCAGGATAAAGCTTGGTGGAACAGGAATTTAGCGAGGTTACGGAAACATCTGCGACGATGTGAAAATAGAGCAAAAAGATCGAATGCTGAAGCAGACAAAAATCTTATCAGAATATAAAAACCAGATGCAAAAAGCGAAAAGAGAAGCATGGAGATCCTTCTGAGGCAGGATCACAAGTATAAAGGATACGTCCAGAATGCACAAAATTCTCTCAAAAAACGGTAGCTATACAGAATCCCCTCAGGAAACTGTCCAACTTCTTATGGACACACATTTTCCTGACTGTGTAAAAGATAACTATCCTGCTGAACATTTATTC
>JAAAKO020047830.1:0-11421 GCA_010015015.2 Bolitophila cinerea
TAATCGTCGGAGTGTCATGAAATTTTGACAGATATCTTTTTAAGGTTAGTACTTCCTACAAATCATATGGATTATTATATAGCAACGCCATCTATGTTTCATCCAACGGACTTATTGAATTTGTCGCCAAATTTAAATATCCACTTTTAATTGTACAGCTTTAATTGTGAGCGAATTTGAGAGGGGTATACATTACCATTTTTAATGAACTATTCATTTTACCACACAAGCGAGTAAAAAAATATTATATGTAACTTCCACCGCATAAATTCCTATTCAGTTAACTGAAATACATAAGTGCAAGTGCATCACAGACTCATTCACACTGCCTGTCACTCACTTATCACATGTACGGTATATACATGAATACAAGTGCTTCCACTTTTCTTTTGCTGCATCTCGAGCTCAAACAGCTAATAAAAATCATTGAACATCGTGCGTGCTTACAAAATGCATCGTGTGCAATGTGCAATTTAAACTGTCAAGCAAAAGGTAGAGCAGAAAACATCTGTTAATTTATGTATTTATATTTGTATATATTGTATGTATATGTATTGTATATGTAAAAATCATAAACGAAGTGCGAGTATTTTTGTATTTGTTAACAGTCCGAAATCCTCGGAAAACCTTTTTCGAACGACCAACGAGAGCAGCACATGGTTTTCGTCATTGTGTAATATAAAAAATCATACTTTCGTAGCTACAGGGACTACTTGTCAAAAATACACACAAACTATAGATGTATATAGATATAGGAATATATATATATAAATATTATATGTATTTCTGAGCACGTCGAACAAATCTGTGTCGCACGCTCGCCAGCGCGAATTGTCGATGATGAAAATTCCGTTCCGTTTTTGTTTTCCAAGAATTTTTTGGAGCGCGGACAAAAGCGATCCGGTCCTGTCAAAAACACACTCCTCGGGCCGTGTCGAGCGCAATGGCAGGGCGGTTGCTTGCACTGTATGCGACATGCATTTGAAAATGTATTTTCCGCAAAATGAATTTCACTTCCGCGCGCGTCGACGGGCGACACCGCGTACCGTTGCCCGCCTGCCGCGCGCGTCAAGTACTTTTTTTCTCTTCGTAGTGGTTTTTACACCCACACTTCAACGCGGTGCGATGCTGTGTTATTGCTTTTCGGCAACATCGGCGCGCATTTGAAGAGGGCGCGCAGTCCGTCCCCGTCCATCCCGTCCGAATAGCGTATACAGCTCAAATGCCAAAAACTTTGTTAATCTCAATGGAAATGGGAAACGACAGAAAATGCAACAACAACAACTAGCAAACAATATTTACAGTTCGCGCTTCGATAGAAAATCGAAACAAACACGCGCGCGTGGCGAAGGATGCACGCCTCGTCGCCACGACCGGGACTCTCTGTATGCGTGGGAATGTGATCCTTTTTTGTCGGGATGCACACATGTTACGTATTTTATTGAGAGAGTAATTCAATATCCTTGACTGCACGTTTGCATTAACTAGATAACTAATCGATAGGGATTAGTCGGATGAGTCTTGAAGACTAAAGAATTTCCGTCGTCGTGAGTCCTGACATACGTGTCGCATTTTCACATACATACATAATATATAAACGCCTATAGTGTAAGTGCGTTCGTTTTATTATGATGTTTAAGTGCATACGCTTGTTAAAGGCGTGCGTCGCGTGCACTTTTCTTTTGAGTGTGTGAGTTTTTCAGTGTGTGTGTGTGCGTCTCTAGCCCGTACTACTCCATGCCGGCCGCGTCGGAGAGCCTGATTTATTGGCAACGCTTGCGAGTGTCGCTTTCTCGGTTACGAGTGATAATTTTCTGAATGTTATGATATTTTAACTATATATATGTATTTATGTGCGCACACAAAAAGCGCCTAGGGTATTAAATTTGTCTTAACTCTTTTTTTGTTTCTTCTTCTTCAATGCGTGAGTGTGTCTCTTAAGAGTGTGTATACACTTATACATTATACATAATATGTGAGAGTATCAGTATTAATATGCATGCGCGAATGAAAACAAACCGTAAATTGTGCGTGCTTTATTTTCCTCTGGGGAACAGTTTTCGTTTTCGAGTTCATTTCGGCGAGTGGGTGCGCAAAAGTATCTGTATCCAAACGCGCGCACACGCGTATTTAAAATTAAAATTGATGAGATGGGTTATTTTGTCTTAATTCGTAAGAAGTGCATTTCTACAATGTAATGCTCTTAAAAGACATGCGGCGCAACTGTTGCCGACGCAGCGAGCATGCAACAAGATAGTGCGTTTAACGGATGTGCGAGAAACTTGAGATTTTCAAAACTTTTTGTATTTAAAAAATGAGATTATTAACAAATCACACAACTAATAATTTTTAGAGTTAGAGTGACTAATTATTATTACACTTTTTTTAAATTTGATTTGTGTGCTATAGTATAAAGTTTGAGAATCGTAAAAAATATGTGAATTTATTCTGTAACAATTCTTGGCTTTTAATCGTGGTTTTAACTATTAGGATTTTTTAGCTTGCATTAAATGAGAGCACATGGCATCTCACTGGTGAACAAAGGTTCACTGTACTATTTTTTACATGGATTTCAATCAAACCTTCTTCTGACCCAAATCCCTCCACGGTCCATTTTGAAGCTTCAAAATTGCACCAAATATTTAATATAATACTTCTATTTTTTTTTGTACTGAAACCTGCAGTTAAGTTTAATAAATTTCATTTTTGAAAATGCTTATTTGCACACATATTTAAAATCGGTAACGTTTATGAGCCAAAATCTTTCGGCTGCTGAATAAATAAGTATAAATTCAGTAATGCATTGTAATTATATTAGGCACATAACTATTTTTTGTTAACAGTAAACTAACAATTTCAAAGATCTTCTTATATTTATTTATTTCCTTGAATCTATTTTCAAATGCTAATAGGACCGGCCTTAAAATATTTTTTTAGTTAAAATAATTCAAAAAATTCATAAGTTCTTTCATACAAATAAATCAAAAAATGGAAAATTTTAATTTAAAATGCATTTTAATTAAATCTATAAATCTATAAATCTATCGTTCAAACAAAATTTAAAAAAACCCTATATTATTTTTTGATGCATCAATTATTATTTAGTGGATTACTATACCAACGTATAAGCTTCACATATGCATGAATGTGCATGTGCATGCGTTTAAGTGCATCCACTGCTCTTAAATTAAGCGTCAATCTCAATATGAGTATTTTAAATTTCTTTTTTACTTCAGTTTTTAAGTTTACCAAAATATCTATAGAACTATTATATACAAAAACATGTCGCGAGTCGCGCGTTTGCCATCACTACTCAAAATAACGTACTTCCTTACATGTATTTTCTCTTACTTCCTTTATTTCCCAAAAAATATGTGTTAAAGGACTGTAAGCACATTCTATTTATATTTTAGGAGTAATTATGGGCATTTGTTTTTACTGATATCTGAAGATGACGACATACCTTAAGTGAAGAGGCAAATGTCATCATTTCTATAAAAAAAAATTCAGAATTTTTTGGGCTATTAATTCGCGTACCTTTTTTTAGAATTGTGTACCTAAAAAATATGGATGCATACATCATTTAAAATATGCGTATATAAATATTAGAAATGCGTACGTAATATGCGTAATATTTAAAATGGGTACCTAAAAACAAATAATATGCGTATTTTTAGGTTTTTGCTGTTTATTTTAAAATAATCAAGAATTGATAAACAAATTCAAACCAAATATTTTTTTAATTAAATATTAGTCTATATTTGAAATTTGGTTAATTAGAATCTAATAATTAGTAGATCTGAAAATATTTTAAATATTCAACTTTATTCACCGTTTAACGAAGGCATCAAATTTAGCTTACTCCATATAATTCAATGTGTACAATAATTAAAAATCTACCACCCAAAAAAAAAATGGTTTCCCTAAAAAATCAAAAATGTGCTTCTAATTAAATGAAAATGTGCTCATTAATAAAAACGGTGCGCACTCAAGCGTGCGTTTAA
Source organism: Bolitophila cinerea (assembly GCA_010015015.2). Classification (NCBI taxonomy): domain Eukaryota; kingdom Metazoa; phylum Arthropoda; class Insecta; order Diptera; family Mycetophilidae; genus Bolitophila; species Bolitophila cinerea. The sequence goes on from JAAAKO020047830.1 coordinate 4,005, forward strand.
TTTTTAGCTCTTCGCGCATATTTATAAAAAAAACAAAAGCTATTTTATTTGATCAGATTATACTTTCTGGTTGGTCATTTCTGTATTTGGAGCATGTTTTTTCTCGGTTAACACTGTTATTTTAAGGTGCACATTATTTTATTTTAGGAGCACATTCATTTTATTTTAGGTGCACATTTTTTATTGGAGCACAATTTTTTATTGGATAGCGATTTGTTTTATGCCTTTAACGAACAACATCTCTCAGCAAAAATATTCTAAAATAGAATTCAAATGTATTTATGAATTACAACTTTTTAAGGAGAGAGGAAAACCCGTTTTTGCAATTATGCAGTTATTTAAAAAAAAAACATTTATTCGATCCTATTATTATTATTTTTGTCATAATAGGAATTTTCATACAAATTTAAAACACGCTTAATATGGGGATGGGCAATTGACACTATAAAAATATGTACATTGTGATGAGGAAGCAAAACATAACATTATGTCGTTTTTAGTTTTTGTTTAACGTTCGCCAATTAACATTTTTTAATGGGGTAATCCATAGAAAATATTAAGGGTAGGAGAGTATTTTTTTTAAATTGTAGCAGCATTCTCGTAGACTAAATTCTACGAATTTTAATTTTATTAGCCCGTCATTAGTCCCTAATTAAATACTAGGTACAAACGTCAATCATATGTTATAACTAGAGACAGGATAAATAGTTACATACCTATTTTTTTGCTAATTGTATGCAAATTTTAAAAAATCAATTCGAATCAATTTTTTTTCATTTCAAAAATTAAATTTTGTTCAGATTATTTTTTACTATTTCAATTACTTCACCTATTTTGACTAACAAAAACTATTTTTGTATCATTTTAGTATCAATATTAGAATTATATTTTATTTTGTTTAAAATGAGAACAAAAACTAAACAAATACATATTGTCTGCAACCTGTCTAGCTGTGAATATTTATTGTTTTAAAAAAAAGTATTTTATTAAATGACTTTTTCTGTTTTTTGATTGACTAATTTTTAATCCTTTTTATTTATTATGACTATTTTAGTATATATTATAAAAACTAAATTATGACTATTTTGTTACTATTTCCAATTTTATAGTGACTATTTTCCGATCTATAGTTATAACATAAGCATTATTATATCAAAGCTTCCGTTCAAACAGCGACAATATAATTTGAAATGTTTTAAAATACGATTACAAACTGGTAATTAAAATATTTAGTTTTTGTTATTTTTCGGTAATGCAAAAAACTCTTTACTTTTTTGTTTTTTTTTTTTTTGTTGCCTAAATTAATGTTATTTTTTTAAAATACCTATTTATAAAATATAAGTTTATTTCGTTTATGCTTTTACTGTAAATAAATGTACGTTCACTAAATAATCCCAAATACGAATATGGATAAGCACTTTTTCACTTCATTTTAACTAACTGTCTAGATAGATTGGGAGGTAGGGAAATAGATATATAGGAATGTAATAAAGATATAGTGATTAAGAAATAGATACATTTTGATGGATAGTATGCCATTTTATACATATGTATCTATCAACCAATAAAATTGGGCAAAATCATTGGCATGTAATTGGTAGGCCGGTATTTTTTTCTATTATTTTCTAGATTTCATACCATAATTTTCAAGGCCTGAGTTATAAAAAATGCAGTTTAAAATTTTGATTTATTCTCAATTTAAATATTTTGTTTTTCTATTAAAAAAAGAAACCCTTTTTACAATATCCTCGCCAAACGATCTTCTAAAGTTGTTTAAATGTAAAAATTTTGATCAATATTGTTGGTAATTATTTTATATTATGTATCAAAATAAAACAAAAATTTAAATATATAATTAAACACAGGAAAAAATTACATACAACATATAAAAAAAAACATACTAAAACAAATGATAACATAAAATATTAAATTACAAAATTTAAAAACAGTTGAACCTTTAAAAAAATAAACGAACATTAAAAAAATAAAATAGCACTTATAAAAACAAATGCACGCTAAAAAATACACACTAGAAAACGATGATTTGCGCACAGAAAATAACTCAAATTTGCCCTAAAAAACGCTATTCATTTATATCTCTGTTATTGTTTTTTTAAATAATGCAAATAGTAATTGACGCGTTCTCACTCGTCCTTTATTTTTTATGAGAATTTTTATTTTTATGTGTCACCCCTAAGCAAGGGTTCTTTTTCCATTTTCTCGTTAACTAACAAAATAACTAATTCGCGGACCATACGGGATCGATTGAACTAATTCATCCCTAAATATTGCCATACAAAGTTTTTCGACCCTATAAATTTAAAAGAATTTTGATTTTTATGTGACACCCCTAAACAAGGGTTTTCCTAGTTCGTAAACTATGCGGGATCGATAGAACTAAATTGAGCCCTAAATTACCCCTAAATAATACCTATATATCGTATTTCGATCCGATTGATTTTGAAGGCTGGTGTCACTCTTGCCACCCCATACACTTGGCCATTTTCTCGTTAACTAACAAAAGTACTAATTCGCGGACCAGGTGGAATCGATAGAACTAAATCAGCCTTAAATAATTTAAAAAAACAGTCAAGCCCAAATTGTGAGGAGGCATTGGTGAAGCAACTCCAAAGACATCGATTTCTAGTGTGCAAATCATTTATTTCTGTGTTTCCTTTTTTTAATTTAATGTATATTATTTTATTGTGTTCAATTTTTAATTATTGGTCACAAATATATGCTCATTTTTGATTTGTTTTAATGTAAGTAATTATTTTTTTATTTCATATTATTCGTTTATTTGGTTTTCTTTTAATTTTTATTTCAAAATTGATTTTATTCTGTGTGCGTGTGCAAATTTGAAAAACAGGATTTGGTTAAAGAGTATTTATAAAATAAATGTTAGTACTTTTTTAATATTACTTTTTAAAAATGTTTTCTTAATAATAGATATTTGGACAACATATTTTTTTTTAATTATTAGTATTAGTAGATGACTAGAGATGACTGGATGACTAGAGGAATAGTTACAAAATATGTATAGTAAATCATGTTTTGATTTGTATTTTAAAATACAAAAAAATATCAGTAAATCACGTTTCATTTAAATGATACTAAAACTTTCTTAATACTCATAGAAACTTTTCTTAAATTTTAAAATTATTATTTAAAATTAAAACACAATAAACTCAGAGAGTTTCATAACCAGATATTAAAGTACTACCTATTAAATAAAATTACTTTTTTTAAAACGCTTTGAAAATCGTAAAAAATATCACAGAGTCGTGTCAGTGGCTGTAACTAAAATAAGCGTAAATTATCGAGTTTTTCTCTAGTTTAATTTTATAATATTAAATAAATATTGATTTTGTATATAATTGGATTTTATTGATAAATAGAGAAAAAACAATCAAGCAAAAAAATAAATACCTGGACAATTTTTATAATGCATACTCTATTAAGCGGGTATTGTTGTAATTTGGGTTATATCGAATCCCTACTCACTAGACATATTTTCTCTAACATTTTACAATTAATTGAAAAAATCTTCATTTTTCAACAAACAAATCGATAATACATTCGCGGCGGCTCAGCATTATGTCAATAAATCAACATAGAGTGAATGTAAATAAACCACAACATAAGAACAACATCAAGGGTTCTGCTGATCCTCCCGCCGCCGCTGTGCGCCGAAGCGGCGGTTTTGTTATTGTACCGTATGTGTGTGTGCGTGTACACGACAGCAACCTACCCCAATCCATAAGCCATAGCTATTAAAATAATATATGTGTGCGTGAACGTTTATTATCAAATAAGCCAAAACAGCCTATTTAATACAAATAATATATATAAAATGTAAATAAACTTAATGCACGTCTGCGCATATGCGCGATTGGAGTCGCGTGCACGCCACCACCCTAACACCCTATTGCATATGTATATATACAGTACATGCATCATGATTTGTCGCAAATGACTCAAAATATTTGTATCTCGATAAACTGCGCCTTAAATGTATTATTATTATTATTACGAGCTCACCAATAAATATCGACTTACAAGAGCTTACGTTTAGCGTGCGCGTGCGTTTTAACATTAAAGCCACACCACCCCCGCTGCGTTACACTATACGATAGTGTGAGTGTGTGTGTTAACGCAAACGCATATGCACCCTAATTTTTGTGTGTATATGTGTGTTTTATTATTTTTACATGTTTGTCTGTTTTTTGCGCCGTGAAATTTGATGCTGTTTTTAAAGTGGAAACATGTTGTTTTTTCACACGTGGCCGTGCGAGAATTTAAGGCAATGTCTTAAGACAGCGCGGTGCGACGCGCATCCGATAACATGACCCGCGCTAGGGCACAAGGGATGCGAAACACATAACGGATCTTGTGCGCGTCCCCACAGACACACATATACTAGTATATATATATATATATATATATATTATTTATACGCTATTCGCGTGTGTGTGTATATTCTCGTAGAAAAGATAATATGACTGCATAATTGGATGCTCATAAATTCTGGACAAATTGGTAAAACAGCTGCTCGCAGACGATGCGACCGAAGACGATGACAACGACTGGGCTCGCGGTAACGTGCACTTGAAAAGGAAACTGAAATGCGTGCACGCACACATACACACATAGATTTTAATGTAATTTGTATGTTGTGTGGGATCTCGGAATAAGATGAGTGCCTCGTTACGGGTCATATGCTCGCGTGAGTTATTTAAAGGCATGCGCAGATTATTTACATCATAAGTATTACATATCCTCACGCAAACGATGCTGCTGGCAGGATATGCGACGTGTTTTTTGGGAAATGGGTTTTCATGTTGTTGTTTGCTTCGGAAAACAGATCAACAGAAATTTGTTTAAACAAATTGAGTGTTTGTTGGTGCTGAACGTTGTGACACCGTGACAATCATAAATAACAAATAATATATACATTTTACTTATGCGGGAGTGCGTTCAAGGCAGACACCCGGACAGACACTTCGTTTTCTGGTGCACACGAGCATCAAAAGAAAAAACTCTGTAATTATACTTACTTTAAGTAATTAAATTACTATTCAGCTCCCTGGAGCAGAACCATGCATAATATATAAATATACAATTGCAGCAACGCGATGAAATGGGTCAGTTGGGCAAAAAGTTATTATCACGCGTGTGTGTGCTTTTCCACGGCGCACGTTTTAAATGCAACTGCACGGCGCTCCTTGGGAAGAATCCCCTGCGGCCGCCTCGCGTTCTACACTATTTATTATGTTTATATATACTACATAAATATATATAAATTCATTTCTCGCGCTCTATCTGTTTCTCTATGGGAAAATGTAGTATAAACATGAAAAACTTGCACAGCTAACTAAACAAAGCACTTTATTAATTATTATAACCAGGTTGGAAAAGTTTAGCGCCCATAGGACGAGAGCGCGCAGGCGTGCGAGAAACGGAGTTTTCACAGGAACTTTTATTTGCCTTTCTCTGTGAGCCACCCTCTCTTCCTCCGTGTCGTGCAGGTGCTGCAATACAAAGTATAGTTTGCACGCATTTTCGCGAAACGTGTTAATTCTCGTTGTGCAATTTTAATGAGATATATTATATACTGATGAGGGACACGGCAGTTTTATGCAAATTGTAAGTGGGTGTGGGGATGCGTGTTTTTTTGGGCACCAGGACTTTGCAGCATCTGTTGAGACATTATTATGTATTTATTTCTGCAAATTATATTTTTTAAATATATATGTAGTTGGAAATGGAATGCACCGAATGGCTATTTTTTCTAACCGTGGTTAGTACGAGGTACAATTTCCAAAGGGTCTTTAAATTTTGGGAGGCATCAACGTCCAAACACAATATAATGTAGCCAAAACTATAAAGACAAATATTATTGTAATTTTTAAAAGTTCGGCCCGCACATAAGGCAATAAAATTTTGCAGGTTTTCTATCCTTTGATGTTTGGAAAAAAACATAATGTTCCTATAGTTAATGCAACTCGACAATAAATATTCGTAATGTCAATTTTAGCGGATTGGAATTTGGTATTGGCTGACAATAAAGTTTTTAGAAAAATTTTAAATTAAAATAACAATCGATAACGTTTTGTTTTTTTCGCTAGTAGCAGATAACAATTTTTTTTTTTCTTGTTTTCTGCTTGTTTTTGTTTTCATAATAAATGAATTTAAAAACTGCTAAATAACAAATATAATTTTCAAATCTATTTTTAAAATTGTTATTACATGCTCTTAGGTTAGGTTGGCCCATAGGAAACAAACTAGTTATGTTATATGGTAGCAAAAGTCTTACCATTTTATTCCAGTATGCTTCGGGTTGCTTCCGGTCTTAGAGTTTTATGAGGTTCGTAATTTCTGATATAGAGAGGTCCACTATTTCCTTTAGATCCTCCAGGTAAAACCATCTTAGGCATGAGTATCTGCGCCATGAAAGTGTAGAGCAGTGACATAGGCTTCGTAAAGTCGACTATCTTGAAAATTTGTTATTTAACATTACTTTTCAAAAAGCAGCATTTATTTGGACCCCAGCATTTCGATCTTCACAAAGTCGATTCAGTTATTGGCTTATGCGGATGACATAGACTTGGCGGTTCGAAGTGTCGTTACAGTGAAACGGCTTTTTGCAGAATTAGAGATATATGCAAGCTCGATTGGTGTTTCATAAGATAAAAGCGTAATAGAAGATTTTTCTTCAAAATGTAGAAGTGGTGGAAAATTTGATATATCTTATTAATTACGCGTATACACTTCTGTCTAGAAGTTCGATGAAGAACTAGCAGGCCCAGGGCGAGACATATATAAGGACGTACTTTTGGAGTGGCAGATTGGAGAGAGTTGGCGGAGAATAGGGCCAGTTGGAGAGATATGTTTCGCGATGCCCAGACCCATATTGAGTTGAAAGTAGTAAGTTGTAAGAAGAAGAAGATGTAATTTTAAAAGGACAAAAAACCTGCGTCGTTTACTTGCAATAAGGACTAAAACTAAAGCCTACTAAATCTAATATACGTGCAAAGAGTTAGGGATAGAAAAGAAGAACATTATTTTAGGTAGACAAACTTTCTATTTTGTTCTTCCTGCGGTGGTGATGATATCTCTGACCATGCTAGAAAGCCATAGCTCAGTAATGAGCTTAACAGCTATTCTGTAGCAAAGTAGTTTTATAATAACTCCAAGTTTAGCAGGTCCTTTGAATATTATTGTTTCACAGGGATTAAGGCTAATCTTCTACTTAGTCTGGTACTCGACGACTATATTGAGGAATACATTAGGGCGGTCTGGTCATCTTGGTGGAAACATAAGTTACGACATCGTTTTGATGTATGCGAACGATGTCGTACTTCTATCGAATTGGCATGGAGTGGAGGCTTTTACAGTACGCTAGTAAAGTAATAGT
>JAAAKO020047841.1:0-26402 GCA_010015015.2 Bolitophila cinerea
CGCTTGTAACTTATGTGCCTAATGCTTGTGATTTAATATGTTTGGCGGAGATATCTTGGCTCAAAACTCTGCTCGTCTTAAAAAAATCTATTACCTCACAAAATGCCACACTGTGGTTTATTGGCATTTACCAACAATTGCATATAGCTGCCCGGAATCGGCAACAAATCTAAACTCTGACTCTTGCAATAATTCAACGTAAATCTAATTGAATAATAAAAATATGCAATTCAATTCCACATTGCCTTTGCTTTGCGTTGGTCGATCGTTGCACAAGAGTTCCGTCAAAATCAATTCAACAGAAAAAGCTCACCCTTATTATATTTGTGTTTTAATATCATTTAAAATACTAGATCCAGTGTTGTGCTATTTGTTCCAGAGTATCGTGTGTTTGCGTGTGTGTGTGTCACGCATGTATATACTATATATAAACACACGATACACTTAAAAGCAATATAATTTTTGGTATATATACTTACTTATACATGTGCATTTGGAATAGCACAAACACACACACAAATACACACTCATCCGACATTTTGATCGTAGCTGAAATTGGCTGCAGAACATAAAAGAAATTGGTTCGGAATAATATACTTTGCGCTCGCGAATAGCCGTCGCCACCGTCGCCGTTGCGCCTGCATACATATTACATATTTATATATATATATATATAAATAAACTGTATACACATGTATATAAAATAAGTATTAAGCAAGTTTGTGTGTATGTGTGCTTAAACGCTAAGATGTAACTAAAGGTTTTTCTTATAGAGCAAGCGCACACACACACACACACATACACACACATAAATACACATGTTTGATATAAAAGTCAATATTATACGGCGAATTATTTGTGAGCGCGCTGCGTCGAGAGGCGAGCCGGGGCGCAGACGTACACATATTTGTACGTTAATAAATATATTTATATATTTATATATATATACATATAGCAGTTCTCAACAGCGCAACGCTGAGGCGGCACGGGTGGCGCACGGACTGTCGGGTTGTGTATTACGTTATTTACCCTCCTCTAACCTATATGCTAGACATATATTTATATATATATATAGACTTATACATAACAAACAGGAAAATAATGAAACATAAAAAATGTCGAGGAAATAATAAAGCGAAATGTTGTGGACTGGCTCTCCCTTGGCTAATGAAAGTATTTTTGTTTATACAATACATAAATGTAATATATACACACTGTTGAACACACCACAATAACAACAACAACAACAACAACGACTCTACATAGTACCAATAACATGTACAATATTGCTTATTGCGGGAAATCAGAAATGTAATTATTAATTTGATAAATAGACGAGTCCTACGCGCGCGCTAGCTTTCTCTGGTTATTGTAAATGCGTTGGAGTCGTCCGTTGCGTTGTAGAGCGCAGCGACGCGTTGTATATGTATTTATAACCTCAGATCAACAGCCCTATATTGATATACGATAGGGTAGTTATTTTGCGGGTTGTATTATTATTATTGCATGGAGTACGGGTGTGTGGGTAGTATAGTAGAGGGTTAATGACTGCGTTCACCGAGATTTATTCGATTACACGCGAATATAGCCACTTAATTTTAAATGAAGCGGTCGGGGATTGTGGGTGGTCATTATGTGCTCGCAGCTATGTCATAATCGTGTCACTTTGTAAATATATATAGGTGCTCCGAAATGTATCGGTTTTACCTATAGATAATGTTTTTGGTAATAAATGTGCGTCTGGCTAGTTTTGAGTAGACAATTGCATATTTTATTGTGATGGAATTTGATTGCTTATCTAATTGTAAATACTTTGAATACATACATGATTACTATTTTTAATCACTTTATTGTCAAATCAGAAAAATTTAAACTTTTTAGTGAAATTTAGCATTAAAATAATGTTGTAAAATTCATCAATTTTAATTCTATTAAATATTATTTAATTATGAATTATTGTTAATTGTAAAATTATTAAAAAATGTAAAATTTTGTTTTAAAAAAACATTTTAGCTAAAATATGTTAAAGTAATTATTCATTAATCTAATAAATTATTCATTAACTAGTAAAAATGTATAAATTAAATATAATTTATATATTTATTTTTAAAATAATCCTAGATAAATTAAAATATTATTTATAAAAAATGTATTAAAATTCGTAGTATTTGATGATTATATTGATTGATTATATTTTTACTAATAAAATCATTTAAATTTAAAAAAGGGCCATATAATTTCCACGTTTGAAACAGAGATAATGGCGGTTCTTGCAAATACATAAATTTATTGTCCATGGCGACCTTATGTCTCTTTATATTTTTAAAACTAAAAAAACGGAATTTTGACTACTTAAAACAAACCTAATTTATAGTATTATTGTTTATTTAGAAAATATATCAGTTTCAAAAAGTCATAATGACCAATTATGTGGTCATTATGACAAAAACAATTATATCTAATAAAATGTAAATATCTTTTGAATTTTTCTCAGATTATCGTTTTTTTTAAGTTGTTTAAATTTTATTGATAAAATTGCAAAAATTGTACTACGATTTTTTCGAAAAGAAAAAGGTAATATTTCCAAGAATATAAAAAGACAACTTTCAAAATTAATAAAAATGATGTATTTTTTAAAATAAAATTCAAATAAAAATGTTCATCATTTTTATACTTCTATACTTCATATAAATTTGAATTGTTTAATAATAGTAATATTAAAAATTAATAATAAATCTTGAGAATGAAAATCCTAGTAAAATATAAATATATAAAATCTATGATTTTATGATTTATGATTTTTATCCTTGATTTTGCGCCAATGACGAAGAAACGCAAGTTTAATATTAAATATTTATATTCTTTTTTAAAATATTAATATGGAATTTTGACAATGATTTTATTAATTAAAAAAAAACATGTGATAACTTACGATATTACAAAAACATTACATTTAAATATTTTTTTTAATTTCAAAGAAATTTGTTTCTTTTAATTACTTTGCAGGCAAAAAAACTAATAATGAAATTTAATTTAATTGAAAAAGCCATGTAACCAAACTAGTAAAATTGATTGCATATACAATTAATAGGAAGTTGCATATATTTTTAAATAATACCGTATTATTTGTTTTAAAATAGTTAGTTTTAGTTAAATTGAATCTAAAACATAATAAAAATGAAATAAAATAATATTTTTGCGGACTATATTCAGGCTCAACATATTTTTTTCGACCATCAATGCAACAATCGTTGATCTATTTATCCTGACCACATCTCCTACATGCGATTCATATTAATGCAAAACCACTCTGAGTTCTCAAGAATAAACATCTTTTTGCCATAAGAGTTTTCTTCTCCGCTCTTGAGAGCACCCTTCAAAACACCTAAAATCTTCTCCAGAAAAATGTATACATTTCGATATTTATCAGTATAAAGCATAATACAAAGGGTATATATTGTTTGCTCACACCGCTATGTAATTTGATAGTATGTTTATTTTACAACAAAATTAAGTTCACCTATAAACATATAAAAGCTTCATTTAATGTACGAAAAATATGAATGACACGTGTTGTGCGTGAATCCACAAATTAAGCAGTAAAAACACTGAAATGTAACTTTTGCACTTATGTTCTCTCACACTTGCACTCATATAATACATACAACGCTCGCGGCAAATTTAATGAAAAAGAAAGGACGATCGCCCATCTAAAGCATTCAATGTACACCATCACATCACATCCCTTCCCCTGCCTGCCGGCCGCAATAGCACCTTAAGCTTTCAATGTACCATGTTCCGCACATAAACTATAAACGCCGCGCTCGCGTGTCATTGTATATGTGTTTGTGTGTGTGCGAGAAAGAGCGCGGGTGAGCTTAACTGGCCCATAAAATGCATGTTATAACGTATGTGCTATTTATTTTACGCTCGTAATGTAATTTTTCTTGTGCTGCTATCGTTTTCTTTGACAAAGTTTGCAAACACACACACATACTCGAAAGCTCCCCGGGTATATATGCGCAAAACTTTTCCGGGTTACTGCTGCTGTGCGCGGACGAATGCGGATTTTTCACTATCGCACAATGCAGTACTATACTATAAATTTATATAGATATATTTATATGTATGCGTATACCGCCGTCGATCTCTGAAATGGAGGGCAAACATAATCAAAGCTAGTAGTCTCTCTTTGCTTGCACGCGCCGCGCTGCCGTCGATCTATAGAGGAGACGCAAGTGTGGAGCAGCTTTGATTGCCGTTTTCTTATAAATGCGGCTGTGCACACACTCTCCCACACACACACATACACGAGTGTGTGTACTTTGCTTTATGAAGTACTATGCTGCTTGTACACACACATTCAACGAGTTTAAATGTTTGTTTAATTCGGGTACAAAACGCTGGCACACGCTCGCACTCGCTTATGAAAGTACACATGTTTAAGACTAACCGCATTTCGTGCGCGAGCTCGACGAGTGTGTTTGCCTGAAATCAATTTCGCACAAGACGCACACACACGGGATTGTGTGTGTATGTGCCTGAGAGACGATAGCAAGTATATATGCTAAGATATAAGTGCGGTATTGCGAGTTGGGTGGTTCTTTGGGTGAGAGGGTATTGGCTGTGCGCAGAATTAAGGATGTCATTATGGAAATCGATTCTCTGAAATGTTCATAAACGCGAGCGCTCGCTTACTTGCTTACTTGCAACGCTACTTATTATAGCAAATGTGGCTGAAAATTGGATTATATTGATAGTGCCAGATTTGCAATGATCATCAGCTAGAGAGGTTGTCGTTTATTTGAAGCACTGTTATTATATAGAGGAGATTCAAATCAGCTGCTACGATCGAAATAAGCTACAGTGTTAGCAACTGCGATTGAATTTTTTTTATATTTTTGGGATTATCATGGCTGAGATGTTAGGAATGTATTAACTTCTATAATAGCGATGGTTATTAACGCTAATTTAATTGATATATGGTATTTATTTTTTATATGATTCTTATGCTTTTAATTACCATCCTTACAATCAACTATTTATTATCATTTATAAAAATACCTTACATCCATTTTACATAGTATCAGCTGCACTCAACGTGCGATTTGACCAAGTGAACTACACTTATATGATATGTTATCCGATTTCCATTCAAAACACTTTCATTTTCACAAACTTTCGTAATACACAGAAATAAAGCAACAATATCGACAAGCATAAAAGAAACTCACCGTGAAAAACTACAATGTCACATACCGTTAAGTGCTTGAGACTCATTCGCAATCATAATTTTTATGCTCTTGCATTATTATTACTAAAATGCACTCGTGCAAACACACCGAGATAGTAATAATAGTAATAATAATAATAAAAAAAAAAAATAATGTGCAGTCAGCGTATATACTATATATGTTGCATCGCTCTGTGGACTCCGCATTTTCCGAACACTGTGTCGATAATGAAACTTTAGACAACAATGCTCTAAAGATACATATACAGGATGAGTCATTTATTATCAGCTTAACTTCACATACTTATTCCGGTAAATTCTTAGACAAAAAGTAATAGAGTGTTTTGGTCGAAAAATGGTTCCCCAAAATTAGACTGCATTTGAAAAAAATAATCTTTCGCCTGCATGATTGCACGTGTTTTTTTGTTACTTCTGCTGGTAAAGTTTTTGCAACTCGTTTAGACTATTTCTATTTTATTGCTTCTAAACTTATTGACAGCGGCATTACAATCAAAACGTTTCTGTAAAGTATTTCGGACGCATCTCGTTTATTGCGCATGCAATGCAAAATAACTTCCTGACCAAAAAAAACAGTTGAGGTGGGTATAACAATAATTTGGTAGTCGTCCGATGACATTTTGTGATCATTTTGGAGCCAAGGCAAAAATGTTGTTATTATCCTCTAAAATATTTTTTTGCCCAAACAAAAATTTAAGGAGGGCAATTCAAATCAATTATAAATGGCTATCTATTAAAAAAATAATTTGGTAGTCGTCAGAAACCAATTCGGATAGCTGAGGATAATATAAAAAAGCAACAATGGATTTTGTTGCAATAATATTGACAGCATGTTTATTCTTTTATTCATTGCAACTTTTCTGTTAATGTTATTGCATTGCACATGTTGCAATGAGTCTGCAATAGCCATTGAAAAACAATTGAAAGCCGATTATAATATCATTGAGACAAAATATTGCACTTTTTTTCTTTTGGAGCTTAATACCTTTCAGTATTTTTATTACATTTGGCCAGGGCTGTCGTTTTATAACAAAATATCAATAAATACTATATTTTTTAAAAAATATACAATGAAGGTTTTTTGTAGCATCTAAAAGTCACAGATCTTACCTTTCTTAAATATCCAAGATTAAGTTCTGCTTTTTAGTAAATTATTAAAAAAAAAATTACAAATATTTTTTAAATATTTTATTTATTTTTGAAAAATTGAAAAAAGATTGAAAAATTTTTATATTGCAAAATTGCTATTATTTTATTTTTTATATTTTTGTGAAATTTGCATAATTTTACTAGGATAATCATTCCAAAATCTGTACATAGTCATCTTAATAAATGTTAATTTAAATGCCACAAATTTAATAAAAATAATAAATTAACTTAAAGCAAAACATTGCCACAATAAACCAATTTAAATCATTTCCCAGAATATCCTCTCGCACATAAACTAAATATATAAACTGCAACGCATGCTTGCGGCAACCTCCAAAAAATAAAACATAAACCAGATTCTCAAGCTCCAATTAAACGCTCGACGCTTTCAATAATCACCGAGCATTGTTTATGTGTTTATACTGCTGCAACAGGCCAATTTGCCGCTATACACAACCAGGTACAGAAAACGTTTAGTAACCTCCATTCGCAGGTACCAAAAATCCATTACGTTTTGCGGTCGTCAAAAAGCTCGCTTTCCCTCTTATTCGTTCACTCACACAAGCAGTATATAAATAGTCTATGTGTATTCAAATCTACTTTATACTCGTGTATTTATATAGTAAATTGCAGCAGCAATTAGATTATAACTGCGCGTCGCATGCTCGCTCCTGACTCATGGCAGCGCAAAGCGGCGCCGGCGGCGGCGGGGGTAGCGGTGGTAGCGGGAGCACGCTCGCATAACAATAACTATTATTAAACAAGCAAATTACATAAATAATAAACACAAGCGAGATTTTAAATGTATGGAATTACCTTATTGCGAACGAGCTCGCGCGCGCGAATGCGTTGTGCTTTAAATGAATAAACGGAATATACATGTATAAAACGCAATAAATTCGCGCAAGCACACCGCAGCGAATAAGTTGTGTGTGTATATGTGTGTGTGTGTATGTCGCACACCGTATCGCATATAACAAATACATGCAAAGCACTGCAACTTATATAGAAACCGTGTGCAACTGTGTTCTGCCGAGATAACAACGTTATGTCATAACAAAGGTATGCCAGTGGTTTACCTTGAAGAAGTCGTGATATTTTGTATTTTATTTGTAGCTCGTTCGTCGCACGTCTTATACTCGTAGTATATATACGAATATAGTATATAGTATAAATATACATTGTATATACAATATATATTGTGTGATATTACATAGCGTATCGCGTACTTTGCAGCACAGGTAGAAACGTTCGCACTTATGCGAAAAAGAATTTCTGTCATGGTTTCGAGAAGAGCGCTCCCGCGAATTGCCACAGAGCTCGAGCACGAGTGCTATTTGTCAGTGTGACTTGGTTGTTATGTGTGCGCCCGTTATACGCATATATGCATATAAATGTGTTGCCTGAAGATATGCTTGAAGATATCAAACAACAACAACAACAAAAGCAATAGGTAAAAAGGGTTTGCAGAGCAGCAGCGAACAACGAGTTGTATTGTATAAGTATATAATATAAATGTTTCTGTGTGTGTGTATGTTTGAGATGATAAATTGTATGCCATTTTTTGTTGTTGAGGTCTTGAATTGTATGTGTTTATATGGTCTGGACATACATCGGGTCCGACTGTAGTTTTGCATTTATTTTCTGTGTTTACGTCATCTGCTCTGAGTTTTCGTCGCTTTCAACGCTCTGGTGTGATGGTCATAGAGGAAAGATGGTGGCAAAAACAGAAATTTGGGGGAAAGGTCAATCAATATTTATTACCAGAGAGCTGTAGCACAAACTCTTTGACTGAATTAATGGCCTGCCGGGTCATTAATCAAATGGCAGGTATAGGACTGTAGGTTTTAAAAGTGAGTTTTGAGTCATGGACGCAGAGATTGTCGAAAGATGCTGCTCTGATGATATATTCAAGGTTTTATTGTCCGAATTTCATTAAGCAGTTGAGGAGGAGTTTTAAGGTACTTTTAGGAGCTTTTTTGGAATCAAATTTAATAGATTTTAATATGCATTTTTTAAAGGATTATACATCTATTTTTTAAATATCTTTTTGAATTTAAAATTTGGTAGATTAATGTTTAAATAATAAATGTATCTTAGTACTTAAATTAAAACGATTAAATTATTGATATTATTATTACAAAAATATATTTATATGATTTAAAATCTTAATATAAAATGTCTCAAAAAAATATAATAATAACAAATTAAAATTCAGAGCTTTTTAGCATTGAAAAGGTTGCTTACAGGCAAAACATAAAACAAGCTATAAATGTTCAACCTTTTAAAGAAAATGCTAAACTATCACATGTTTTAAAAAAAATCTATAACCGACAATTTTCAGCTACAGTACAGAATAAAATGCTACTTTAGTATTATTATAATATTATATTAATAATAAATTTTTGATATTAAAATAATTGGAACGATTTGTTTTAATTTCAGTACTAAAATTAGTTTAATTTGTTTACCAGTAATATGCAGACTGTTTTTAATTTGAATGTGTACTAAAGCAAGATGCAGTTGCCAGTTCAAAGTTCACAAAGCTCGATTATAAGAAAAAAAAAACAAATAAATTGCAAAAGTGGTTTTAGCGAATTATATAAAAAACATGATTGCTTTTTTGTAGACATCAGTATTTAAAAGTATAACTAACGAAATTGTATACAATATGTCTGAGCGCACAAAATCTTTTCATAATATATATATATATTTTAGATAAGTTTTACATTTGTTTCTATTGTTTCAATTTAAATTAAATACATTAATAATTATATTACATTAAAAAATAAATGGATGCATTTAATATTTTTCGATTATAATATAATAATTTATTTAGATGAATTCAATTAATGTCCGGTCAATTAGAGCTAGATTACTGGTTAGTCTATTTTAATTTCTCAAAAAAGTAATGACCGTCAGATTAAAGCTCCATTAAAGCTTAGCAATTGGTATTCCATAAACAAAAGTAATGTAAGGTCCATTAGAGCGTAATCATATGTATTTAATTTAATTTGCAATTGTAATTGGTCGACAAGAATGTAAAATTCAAAATCAAGCTTTAATTTGTTATTTGGATTACTTTAAAATAATATAAAAAATTTAAAATATGCTCGATTGTAAGTATATAATTTAGAATTAAATATTCTACGATTTCTTCTGCATAAAGCTTTCGAAAACGTACAATTCCCCAGAAAATCGCACCTTTTCTTACAAAGCAGGTGGATTACACACCAAAATCGCGAGGTTTTGCTCGTCGTCGCCATTAAAGAGGGGACTTACATTGTATACACACACACTCGCATCGCATACGAATGAGTCGCACAGAAACTTTTTTTGGGCCCTGTTTGCTTATGCGGCTCGCGCACGGCCACGCATTGCCCTAAGTCTACTAAACGTCCGAAATCGATTTCCGGTTAATACCGGGGTTCGGATTGACATTTTTGTTTAGCGCAGAAACGATTGACCCGTTTCGCTTGACCTAAGAGTGGCGGCCGGCGGCGCGGCGGCGGCGGGCGTTGGTGTGGTGTCTATGATGCTGAAGTTGGGGTGGACTTTGCGGAAGTTTAAGTTTATTGTGTGCTCAAATAAATCGTGTGTATATTTATATTATACATATATTGTATATGTGCGCACGCTATAAATGGAGCCGTCAGGTTTGAATGTGTATGGTTTTCCGGTCTCCAGTGCGAGATTTTTGATACTTTGGTATTATATGCGCGCGGGTATGGGGAATTGTTTTTTGAATTTAAAGGTGGATTTTGGACGGGCGTTTTCTGTGTGTGTTTAAAATCGAAATGATTTATGGATTAGTTTATATCTCTGTAAGAAAAATAGAACAAATTCTTTGGTACTCAAAAACGGACAGTTTTGATATAAAATATTTGTTCGTTGGAACTCCGTCCATGGAGGTCGAACATTTTAACCACAGTAGCATAATTTTTACACTATATGTTTGATAAAACAGCTGTAATGTTTAATTATTAGGTCGTCCAAAATAAATGTTCGTGTTAACACGACCGTCTAGCAGAACACAATAATAAATTAAAGTAGATACAGCTATCAAATACTCCAAACTCAAACCCCTCGAGAAATATTCCTATTTCTTCCACTTTAACCGAAGCATTACACACTAATTTAAAATTCAAACACACAAGAAAACCGTTCGTATGCTCTCGCATCACCGCACACACGAATCCCACAACGTCTGCTTTTCCGGGTGTGCTTTCGTTCATTGCAATTGCTCCTTGTTTCTTTGTCCATCATACTCATCAGCCGCCACGTCGACGTTGCCTCTGCCGTAACCTAAATCGTCCGTAGCGGCGTGGGACACCCCCCCCTTCCAAAAAGCATATACTAATTTGAGCACAACCACATTTAAATTACATTCAAAATGAATATATGTTTGTAGTGGGCTTCCATTCTCTCTCTCTCTCTCTTTCCCTCTTTCGCATCTGAGTCGCCTTGTTTTACTGTTTGTGATATCATTTTCTGATGGTAGATGCCGTTCCCCAAAAAAACCTCCACTGCCGCCGCCGCACAAACCAGCCGCGACGACGAGCGCAAAGTACCACAAAAACCGTTGCTCAAATTACACAATGTCTAATTTATTCATTTAAATGTGTTTGAGTGTACGTGTGTTTGTTGTTGTTTGTTTGTTTGTGTGTGTGTGTGCGGGTGCGGCAATGCGATAGGTCGAGAATGATATACTGTAATATGTTTTTTGTCTTACTCGAAGCGGGCGCGGCGAGCGTGCTGGTTTCCATCATCCCCCCCACACTTCTGCCGTATAACATACTGTCGAGCGAGTGAGCTTTCGAGCTGGTTGTGAGTATGTAAAATGAATGTGTATCGGTGTGTGTGTGTGTCAGTGAATGTGCAAGTGTGGTAACGTCTGGTATTCCATTTAATTAATTCGGGCAATTTAATATCCGATTAGACAACCGCTCGCACATTCACACGGTTGAATAAATTATAAGCGGAAACGCAAAACATGCGCGCGCTATCTTTAATTTGTTGTTTACCAACCCCCCTTGATGTGGTGAGATGGATATGGAAGAGAGGGTGGTAGGATGGCGCACGCGGTGATGGTTTCCGTCATCGTTCTCGTGTTTAGCCTTGTTGGGTGTATATCGATCATGTAATACCAGCAACTCCATAACAACTATATTATATATATATATATATTTAACTATATATTAAAGTAGATATAGCCAAAATGACAGCTTTCCGCACAGTGCTAAATCGTAAAAACATATTTGTAAGCGATGTACTTCGACCGATGGCAGTGGTGGTGGTGGTGGTGGTGGTGCTGATACGCCGCGTCGCGTCGGCTCGCAACAAACACACTACTTGGCAGCCCACCGACACGAAAACGACGACGACGACGCGTAAGCCCCGCCGAGATACTAGCAGCTCAGACTTTCTGGTGCCAACATTTTTACTGCCTCGCCGCAGCCACCGTCGAGCCGCTCTGGCGCGATGGCGCAGCCCGTATCAGGTATAAAGCATGTGCGGTGGCTTGCATGCTGATACTGCATACATGAAACCCCCTCCGGAGACCTCAGTTGCCTCTCGCCGAAAAAGCGTTGAACATAATTTATTTGCCACGGACGGAGCTTTTGCGAGCTTGTATAAGCCGCTGCCGCTGTTTGCTGTGCGCGTTGCGCTGTTATTTACGGCGGCAGGGTCAGCAAGATGTGCCAATTGAATGTTATTCTGGTCTCGTGAGGTTTGTGCAGTGTTGTTAGGGAGCTTTGTGTGGGGAGTGGGTGAAGTCTGCATATTACATAGAGCTTTGTTATTCAAATGGTTCTCAGATTTTTGTTTGTTCACATGGCGATCTTTCGTGCTGCTTGGAACTGCTTGGAAAAGGTCGTTTTTCATCTGCTGCTGCCAATTTTTTAGTTACAGCGGAATTCCAATGCGTGAATTAAATACTACGTTTCTTAAAATATGACATGATAGAACTTAAGAAACATTTACTAAGACTATTATAAAATTCATTTTTATTGTGTTCAAAAAAAACCCTTCAAATACGATCTCTACAAATCGACATAATTAGCGTTTCGCCTGTTTTAAAATGATTACATCAGTTTTAAATATATCCATTACAAAAAATCACACACATGTAAGTCAATAACATACGTATATTTTATGTGTCGACTTAAAAGCTCCTCTCCATTACATAATTGGAGGGGAACGTACGCGAGCTTCAGATAGATATAGCTGTGTAGCGCTTATGCTCATGTTCGATTTCGGCACGGATTAACCGTAGCACACATGTTGTGTACTACATAAACGAGCATGAATTGGTGTCTCTATACTGGTATGTATGTATGTATTATCGTTAGATGCATTCATGTGCATAGTATAGCTCGAGCTTTAGATCAGCTTGCGCAGAGCTTTACAACGGCTAACACCACTATACGGAATTCACACACAAGCGAAGCACACGCTTTCATGAAGAACAAACATATACAGTACACTCTCACATGTAAGCAGAATGTATATATATATTTATATACGGTAATACACATACACACACACACACACACATCCTCAAACAACACACACACACAAACATTTACACACGGACGGACGACCTATGGCATATAATAAAATTTGTCTAATGCACTTAGCTCCAATAAAACGAATCCCTGTTTGGCCATTACTTGCGTTCGCCATTTTCCGGTTCGAAACGAGCGAGGGCTTCGTCCGGCACATACACACACACATACACATACACACGCCGCTAACTGTGAGCCGATAAGGAGGCGTTGTTTATGATCGGACAAATATGCTATATGATATATATATATATATATATATATATAGGTTTAGTATCTATATATACCATGATTGTACAAAGCAGTACAATAACAACGAAGAGGACGACGGACGCACTGGAGAGCATCAACCATGCTCAATGTGCAATTCAATTTCCAGCAGAAAATCACTTGCGGAATTTGCAAATATATTTTCCAGGATTCGCGTCGTGTGGCTGGTCGGAGTTGAGAGGGCTGGCTCTGGCTAACGGAATAATAACAATAATAGTAATAATATTAATGGAGATTCGGTGGAATTGGAGGAATACGAGCTTTTGGGTCAATACAGACGCGAATTTTGGCGTGTGAAAATTTGCATAATTTGATTGCATTCGAGGGGTGTTAACAAGTGCACATATTGCATTTGTGTGCATTTGTGTTTGAGAGTAGGAGAAATGTGTGTGAAATTTGTGGACATTTTAAAGCAGAACTACGGGAGAGGCCCTTTCTGTTTTTTTATATTTTCTATTATCACACTTATTGGATCGTGCGAGCTCATCACGATCACAAAATCATAATGGTACTTATTCAGCGAACCCTTTTATCAACCTTGTTAGAATTTTTGTTTTTAAAATTGTTGTTAAAATATGTTTATTAAAAGCTATTCAGCTTATATTTTTAAAATCAAAATCGGTATTTAATGGATTGTTACATTTTGATTTAGTGGTTTTAATGTTACTGAATTTATAAGAACAATTTCAAATTTGATCTTAAATATTATTTCGGGTAAATTGGTGAGCTTAAATCGTAAGATCATTGTTCTTAAATGAATGAGAGTAAAAATCATTCTGAATAGATAGTAATGTCAGTTAGGGTTAATGACCCTCTGGCTGTAATAGGGGGTCAAGGATTAGTCAAAAGTCATTAACTTGATAGGGTATTTTTGAGACCCCATGTACAGGGTTAAAAGACATAAGGAAGAGTGGTTAGAAAGTTTGACAGTTTATAAAAAACAATCACCTAAAAAAATTATGCAAATCCGATATTCTTTAATTTATCATAAAAATTAAAATATAAAAGAAACATTTACAAACTCCATAAGAGTTGATCCGGTTAATCAGAAATATTTGTTGGCTTAAAGATAGCATATTTTTGATATGTGATATACCTGCCCCACAATTCTTTCTTTGACTCTTAAGTATATCTAGCCCATGATGTACGTTCTGTGTGATGTGTCTCTTAGACACGCGCCACCTCTGTCACCACTGCCTTTTGTCGTTGGGTGTTGGGTGCTAACACGTAAAGGTGTACTGTATACAGAGCGTCCCCAAAGGCGCAACGTCTCCGTGCGCATCGCAGTGCTATCGCTACAAAAAAATAATACACACAGTCATAAAAGTGTTACTATTAAAATATTTATTTTTATATATATATATATATATATAAGTTATGAGTCGGACGAGCGCGAATATTGCATCGTTAAATTATTACACTTTCCTGTTATTGCACGCGTGTTGCGGTAGGTATAAAGGGAAGAAGAGTGGGCTGGCAGGCATCGTGGAAGGTGTTTCACACGGCAGCAGTAGTAGTATAGGGCGTCTGCAATGGTGTTAGTAGCAAAAAATGCTCGAACGCGCATAAATTCCCGTACAAAACGGATATGAAAACAATATTTAAAAAAAAATGTGAGCGTGAAAAACGTATATAATATGGAGTTACTGAAGTTATACATATAGAACAGGTGCGCTGCATCCGAAGAGCTAGCATTTTTTTGCTGGTGTGTGGGTGTGTGTGTGAAAATGCGGTGAATGTTTAGACTTAAGCCGCCGCATAGACGTCTGCAAAGTATTCAGCAATGGCGCGGCGAGAAAGGCTCTGGCTTCTCCTCTGTGTACGATGCATAATTACTGTAAATAAATTTGCATTTTAATAGACTTATGGCGCACACAGAAGTAGTGGCGCACACGCGGGCACGCGAATGCTTGAATGGGTATTTAATGGGAAAGTTTGCCGCCAGGCGGGGGTTAGGGGCTGGGCGAAGTAAGGGGAATGGTGCACTTGGGTGAAACGTTTGTGCAAACGCACGCCCGCGCCCCCTTCCCTCGTGTCTCGCATGCGAATATGCTAATTTTATGCGAGCGCGCCAAAGCGCATAACTACTGTGTTTGCTGCTGTAGACGTGCATATATACATACATATATAATAGAAAACGTTTTGATTAATGTTGGAAATGCGAGCACAGAAAATCAATTATACGAATGGCAAGGAAGATGGCGTATGGACCAGGAAGTTTGTCCGCCGCGTCGTGAGCACATTGTATATAGTATTATATACAGACAATTGTCTGAACAGATGTATGGTGTCGAGCGAGGCATTGTATAATTCAAACCGTATAAGGTAGGACGACTTGGGCGGCTGTATCAGTGCTTAACACGAAACTTTAGTGTAGGTGTCGTTTAAAGAATAAATATATAATAAAACACATTTAACGCTTCTTCTGTCTTGGTTGCCAAGAAGAGCTAGCCCTTATAGATTTAAAAATTTCTAAAGAAACGTTTCGCTGTTTCGTACAGAATATAGTCTAAATTAAATCGTCTCCGGCATAATAAATCTTTACTTTTATAATCTTCACATTTCCGCGCACGTTTGCACAGGAAAACCCACTTTTGCAATGCCTGTGCTAATTAGTAAAGTAATACAAAGCACACAACCTCGACGCAATGCTAAAAAGCACCGGAAAGCTCTACCCTCTTATACTTCTTTTACTATACAAATATACACATATATATTAAGCCGTGCCCAGAATGCTCACTTACTTTGCTCTATGTATAGATACACAAACGCACATACACAAACAAAACTCACATAACAACAACACACACCTGACTAAATTAAGGGCACCTTTGTTTTGTGTATGTGTGTGTGTGTGTGTTTATTGAAAACTTGCGCGTTGCCACACAATTTACTATACAAACGGCTTTGACTCACGCGATCCGCATGGCGCCAAAGAGTTCAACCACTTACTTTCACCGATTTTCCATTCATAGAAAATATGTACGCGGCTTTTCCGCATATTAGCGCATGACGCGCGCAACCCCTTTCACCTGTCGACGGCACGATGGCGCGGCGGCGAGACGGGAAGCAATATTCTATACACAAAGCACAGAGTGTCGCACGCTCGGCTCCCTCTTCAAATTATTTAAGTGAATTTCGCGTATTTTATATCGATCGCTCTTTGTGTCGTTCATCCGCAGCACAGCAGCGGGGGCAGTTGTGTACGAACCCCTTTTCCTAGACCCCACATACCCTGCTAGCGTTTTTTCGCTTCTGATTTATTCTTCTTTGCACTTGTGACCAATCATTTTATTACATCCTGTAGGTATATATTTACAATGCATCTAGATAATATGACTCACACACACACAAAGCTTAATTCGCAAATACGATTATGACGAATTGATAAAACAAGCTGAATGCGGTGGTATCGCGTCGGCTTGACGCATCGTAAAAGCGGTGTCGGCTGTTAGGGTGAAATGCTCCCACTGATCGGGGGAGGAAATGTGTTTCAAGTATCCACTGCTCGTGAATCATTTCGTCGAGGACCCGCCACCCTACGACTGCGGGTGCTTCAGCGTTTGATTGCAATTGTTTGTGAGCGCGTGGTTGCGTCGTCGTTGTTGATGTTGTTGTTGTTGTTTAGGGCAATAATAACCAATATATTGCCTCCGGCTTTCATTAGTACCTATTTTGGGATAGAGTTCTTTTTAATGAATTTATATTATTTTTTTATATTATATTTTTTTATAGTTCTTTTTAGTAGATTTGATAAAACTTTGCTTTTGGAGTAAGTTATTAGTTAACAGTTTGGTGTTTTTAGTAGATTTGATAAAACTTAGCTTTTGGAGTAAGTTATTAGTTAACAGTTTGGTGTAATTTTTAAAAGATATTGTGTAGCAAACATTATTGATTGTTAATCTACCTTTTTGTATGATAATTTAAACAATTTGAAGATATGAAAGTTGAAAAGAAGATTCGAATCTCAATAATTTCATATCCGCTATTCAGGGCGAGATGGAAGGATTACATTTTTACGGATCTGCATACACTTGGAGTATGAGATTAGATATCGTTGTCGGAAATAGGTCCTGTTTTTTTGAGAAGCCTAAACCCAGATTGGGCTGTAAGAGAATAAGATGAGAGAAAAGATCAAGTGTAAGGGCTACCTTCATAAAAAAGAGAACAGGTTCTCCAATACTTCTGCTTGAGATGAATTGTAATAATTTGTTTATCTCTAATTGGGGTTCATAACCACATAAGATATATCAATAGAATGTATATATCCATTTTTAAATATGTATATATAATTATATATAGCATAATCGAGAATTCAGTCAATCTCATAGGACAATCAACCAAATAAATATTAATTTTATATTCCTCAAAATCACATGTCACAACACCCTGACCGTTTTAAAATAAATATTAAACCCCTATCGTCACACTGATGATGCACAAATTAAAACTATGCTTGTATAGTGGTATATATATGTATAGTGTGTGCACACACATGTGGCAACACATAAAATAAAATAATGGCAATATAAATGTTAACAAGATCGTTTGCAAATTTATACGCTCAAAATAGCGCGTTATTACGTTTGATGAAACACACACACGCGCATAGTACACATATACTACATAACATAAATATATTATAAATTTAATATTCGAATGAGTTACATGGTTTGTATTTATTTTATGAATATTATATTGTACATATATACACACACACACACACACACACACAAATATAGAGATAAATATATACGAAAATGTAATTAAAAATGTATACATTAAACGTTCGACGCGCAAAGAGTATACGGGTGGCACAGCGCTGGCGCCAGGAATGCTGTAGTTGGACCAAAAGCTTTTATGCAGATCCGAAATTATAGCACTCTCGTAATATTTGCATATATATGTATGTATATATATATATACAATCTAACACACTCACAATAATTGCACAAGCTCAATGTGAGAATTCACGTAAAACGCAACAAAATTAAGCTAAACATATGTACTCGTACTCTACGTATAAATGTCCTGCACGTGCACATGTATATGTCTGTTGTACGTACGTCTGTATACGCACATTTTCTACTCAAAAACATACATATAATACAAAGCTCGAGCTGCGCTGCATAAACTTTGGAGCTTTTCGCCCATTTATATAACAAATTAGATTATAAAGTTGTGATTGGATAGAGCCATGGTGTTTTAGCATCAAATGATATTTTATATTTAATATAATGCTTGGTATACACTATAGTGTGCAGCCACAACCCACAAGCGCTCCTCTTCCCAATCCCTATCCTTCCTACCATCCCCTAACTCCTGCTCCTGCTTGGGGTGCTTGCTAAAGTATTTATGCACAGCACAGTTCAGCCAAAGTTTTCGGTGTCGCTTTTATATAATATTTGTATCGTGCATTATCATTGCATAATATACAATGAATACATATGCATAATATGCTGCTCGTAATCTACATACGTAGAACATGAATATTATAAATGGTAAACGCCACGCACGCGTGGCGGAAAGCACGCCAAAGCGCAGCGAGGGTATTAAGGAACGGGGGTGGGGTGAAGCTTTTTTATTTTAATATTTCATATTCGGTGTTCAGAGTTTCATGTGTGTGAACATTCCACTCTCGCACCAGGAGACCCGGGAAATTGGTATACACCCACCCAAACAATAATGGAATAAATATCTATATAAAAGCTCTACTCTCTCTCACACACACACGCACAGACACCTATACACAGTAATTTATGTATTATACAATAAAACAGCGTCCGTATATTCCGCCGGTGTGTCGGTCACAAATATTATTATTATAATTATTTGTTATATGTTAGTTTAAACTTTAAGTGCTGATTTATTGCATTTAACACGAACCGACAAAATTGTGTGTGTGTGTGTGTGCATCCTAATTGCATATAATATAGTAAACTAGTGCATATACCGTTATTCCGTTTTGGAGATTTTTCGGTGCATAAAATACGGCTGTTTAATTGTTTCCAAATATACACATGCACGCACACCAACATACATGGTCTAGCTATATTTATATATAATATTGATACAGGATGAGCTTTTATATGGATGCATTTGTATATCGCTTTCATTAGTTTAATGCGAGCTATTATTTAAGCGTAAATAATTCATCCATGCGGGGGAATTCGACGAATTGGATCCGGGCTTTGACAGCCGGACGTCGAATTAAGCGACGCACATCAATCAGACCAGTCATCGCGTGTGTGGTAGTTCCACTTGCCCGGTCAATCTCGCCAGCGCGGATGGTGATTATGTCTATTTGCGCTCTGACCGTGACAGATTGATTGATAAATTTGATTTTTAAAACAATAAATTCATCTGATTTTAATACCATTTTTTTATCTATCTGCAGACCTGCTACGAAATGGAACGATACCTCAAAGACGAGCCAAAACTGCAGACCTTCAAAAAACTCACCGACCTGGACACATCGTGGGACCTGTTCGCCGCACCCGCCCGCATTCTTGAAGAATTCAACTATCACGAAAACAACCTGGACTCACTTTCGACCAGCTCCATGTCGTCTGCATGCTCGGGTGTCTCATGGGACAGCTCGCTGAGCTGTGCGGTGGTAGTGAAAAAGGAAAAGATCGACGAGGACGAAGATAATTCAGACAGTTGTGAGGAAAAGCTCGAGCACAATTTCAGCAAAATACCAATGCAAATCAAAACAGAGAACGCAGCTATTGAGCTGAGGCTACTCGCACGCACCACCGATCCAAATGAACTTCTACCCACACTGACGCCGCCCTCATCACCTGAATCGATACGAACGACCGCCGATGCCGCTGAGCTCGCACTGCTCGGACACCATCATCATCCCGGCAGTCTCTTCAAGGTATCCTCTTCCGGTCATCACCTCCCACGCAGCGCCATCGTAAGACTGACCACGGCGGGCAAAAATTCGTTAAGCGTTACCCGATTCATACAGGTGAGCAGTCAAGGACTGCCCGCGGCCATTACACACCGAACAATCAGTGGGGCGAGTCTATCGCCGTCATTAGGTATGTGTTATCCTTTTTTAACTTTTTTTAAATACTACAAAACATACAATCACTGAAACACAAACCAAAAAAGGATTTAATAATTTACTTTTGCTATTTTTTGTAGTCACATCAAAGCACCACCAAAGACAGCACGACCACAGTCCCGACTCGAAGCGACGGATACACAAGTGCCAGTTCAGCGGATGCAAAAAAGTCTACACGAAAAGCTCGCACCTGAAAGCTCACCAAAGAACACACACGGGTATGTGGACATACTATTTACAATATAGAATTATTGAGTTATTTTTTATTATTATTATCATCAATATAATATACGTTTTTCAAATGTTTATCGCAATGTTAGCCCATTGTAGTTTGTAGGTCTGAAAACATTGAAAAAGTATATTTTTTATCTCTATTAATGGTATGCAATAGATACATTTACCGGAGCTTTTTTATTTGCTTTTTTTCATAATATCGAATTTAAGGACAATAATTGACAATAACGCATTCTGTTAGGTCATATGTTTCATACTTTTTAAATAAAGCATAAAACATTAAAAAAATTTGACTTTTTTTCTCAGAAATGAAAATGTAAAGTAATTTTATCTCATCGATTCTAATGTAGTACCTTTTGGTTATTATTACTTTTATGGCCAAACCAAAATCTTTTGCATACATTTTAAATAATTATGAAAATGAAAGCCTTTCTTAATGTTTTGAAGATAGATAGATTTATTTTATAAAATATTATATACACTTTACAAAAACCCATTGTGTATCTAATAAACAGAATAATTTTGGTCAGAATAATTAAGTCAACGAAAAACGGAATTTAATCTAATGGAGGGACTCCTAGAGCAAATTATCTGTAAAATAATTAATTAATTAGTAATCTAAAAGATGTAAGAGATTTGCAATAATTGTTATGCTAGACAATTCTAAATTGGAAAAAATGTAGAGTTGACCTAAGAAAAATCCAAGCAGACTCTTACAAACATATCAAATATTTTAACCCTAGAAACGTGTTGGATTTGATGATTTATAAACTAAAATTCAACATTTCAACTCTAGGGAATAAATCAAATGTATTCTCAGTCTAATAAAACCTTTCTAATTAGGCTAATCATTTGAAAGGCATGAAATATAATTTCAGATGTATTACTTCAAAATCCTTAGGATATACATAAACCTGAAGGCGCATTAAATCTTACAAAATATTCCCATGAGCTCGTCCCATTGCTAATAAAAACCATATCTATTCAAGAAGAAAGAATCCTCTTTCAAACAAACATTCTGCAACACGGAAATACCACAACAAAACCCGCCCGCCACACCGTCCGCCTCACCTGCTGCCACCACCGCAAAATACCGTACATATAACAAGACCCCGCGCAAAGAAAAGTTATATTTCTCTGAAAATAAATCAAAAGTTTCAATTGTATTGATTTATTGTCTTTTATCTTTATTCAATAATGAATATGTAACTTTGATGACTGTGATTATATGAAGATAAATAAAATACTATTTACATTTCCTCGAAAATAATTAAATAATAACTATATGTATTATACTATAAAACAGTCAATTTAAATTTCCAGGAAAAAACAGTTTAAAGACCAGTTTTACAAAAGTTTTTGTGCCAAATCTTGTGCAAACGATTACACGGGTATTATTAGACATCTCAATTCTACAATTATCCTGCATCATTGTAAGTAGCTAAGAAAAATAGCTAAAACATTAAAACAAAATTTAAAAAAAAAAATAGAAGAATGTAACAAATCCAAATAATTATTATTTTTAACGTTCAAATTCAGTCAATAGATAAAAAATAAATGATTGATGCTGCGTCAATAACTGTCCACGCTGATGACTTCAAGTCAACCTAGACAATTCGTGGTTAATACCACTTGTCCCCTTATCAGAACTCGACTAAACAGAATACACCACAAACATAAGGTCGTTACATCATCACCAACACAGCAATCCCTTTGCGGACTCACTCTCACATCTTGATTGATTATACATCACAACCCTCAAAAGTAGCACATACATACACACACACACACATACAGACATTCTCCTCGCCAATAAATTAATAATGTATATTACCGCGCCACCAATCTAATTATAACACAAAATCGAAACATTTTAATTAATTACACGAGACCAACTAAACTAATTATTAATTCATGTCACTTCGTTTGCAGTGTGTGTTTGTGTGTATGTGTTTGCTCTGTATATTTCTCTCTCGTATTTTTGTGTTTGTATGTGAGTATGTTTGTATTAATTTTCATAACTTTACCGAAATGTTAAATTATTTTAAATTGGCAATGTTTCGAGCTTATGTATGTGTGTGTGTGATAGAGTGGCATTTATGTCAAATAGGTATACAGGTAAAGGCAATGTGAGTGCTTCTGTGGTTTGCTGACAACAGGATCAATTTTATATATTTAAATATTTCAAACCCCCCCCCCCTATGTTTACCATTGCCATTTCAATAGTTGTGGAAAACAGAAACGTGTCAATTTCAATTAAATGGGCAATGTCGTCAAATGCAGCAATTCGATTTACAAATATCAAGCTCATCATTTTTTTTAAATGCATCCACAATTTTATTATGTATATATTTAATATGTGTTTTTTCATAAATATAAAAATATGTATATGTCCTACAATTTAAATTTATGTAAAACAAAATTGAGTTGAACAACCCCCAAATATTAAACTGAGGGTTATTACATATAACAATACTGTGCCCCCGCATATATTCACAAGCCAATACGCTCAAAACAAGGGTATTAAAAATTAAGTATCGATTGCCACGGTTTTCGGTGCCGTCAAATGGTCGCCTTGTGTATAAAAATAAATACGTTTATTGTGAATTATATTTGTATGTGTTTATATAATATACACATTGACACACGTACACACACACACATACCATAAGGGTATGCTGTCGGCCAAAAACACACACACTCGCAGACGAACGAGTGGCCCTTTTGACAAACCATATGTGAATTTTAATAATTCTCCCGAGGGGATGCGTAACCCGAGGCGTTTTTGCGTTCGTTAAGATGGCATTATATGTCGTCCGGGTGCGGGGGTGCGACCGGCGAACCACGTATACACATTACACAACACAAACAAAACCCTGGCGAAATGGGATGATTTTATTTTGTGCCCTTATATTTCAAGAGGGTCGTTTCTACGCGTGCAATAATATGTTTGACAATCGACCTGCCGTATTATGGAAGCCGCGTCGTTATGTCACCCCACCCCCCCACTCTGCCTAGATATATACACATATATACCTAACAAACACGTGTAAACTCTCAAATTCATATAGTATATATATATATAATATATTATATTATATAGAATTATAAAATACATATTACACAACATGTGCGCGCATATAATAATTGTAGCTTTAATTGTGAAACATCCCCGCACACATGCGGTGCAGAGGGGCGCATACACACACACACACACACACATACGGCATACGGACAAAACACAATATGCGCGCAATGGACGACTACATAATTGCTCCTCATTCGCGCCGAAATGGCGTGGGACGCCCACACTCGATCCCGCGCTCGCGTTTAGGCGGATTATATGTGTTCGTGCTTTATTACACTTTTAATGGCTTCTTTTGTTTGACATCAAAGTGCGGATTACGTTAATTCAGTATACAGAACAGTGCCGGTTGAATAGGATGCCTGGGCTGCAGGAGTTGGGGTCGGATGGGATTGGGTGAAGGAATGATTCTTAGTAACATTCTGTTCCAAATTTTAACGTTATGCCCGCGCGTTAAACGGAGTACGCGCGTTGAAGCTTTAATGTTCTCTTGATTTTATACTAGTAGAGCTTTTGTATAGTTAACATTTATATGGCATGCTTTACGGCTAACGCTATTAGTTTTAATGTTAGGGGGGTTGCCAGATACAGGACATCTCGTTTAATAGTAAATCTGTGTGGTACGAGAATAATTAAACTTTTCTTTAGACGCATATTTACGTGTGTAATGTTCTTTAAAATCGATTTAAATATGGGTTGAGCTTTTGTACGGATCAATCAACACGCAAAAAATACATAACAATTATATTGAAGGAAGAAAACTAAAATATTTAATGAGACTGCCAATAAGAATTGGAAACCGATTAGATATTTCAGAAACCGTTTTCGTTAATCTAATTAATCTAATTACATACGATAACAGATTATGGTAAATTATTACTAAAGAATATTTATTCGGTCACCATAAAAAAAGCTTTTTGATAGAATATTCAAAGTTTGCAAAAACTAGTAAAAAAAAGTTTTCTTGTTTTAGAAAAAAAACATGTTTATTATAATTCAAATTTGTTGCTGTTTTTTAAATTTTTTATATTATATATATTTTATATATTTTTTAATTTAAAAAGTTTTTTATAAAACGCAGAGGCCGATGGGTAATTGGCCCTTTTAACAAAAGTAAACATATTTATTATTTGCGCCCGTTTGAAAGACATTATTAAACTATATAATATAGATGTAAATGCCCAAGCTTCATGAATTTAAGGTTGGAAACATAAGTTGGTTATAGTGTGAACATACCTTGGCTAAAACTTAAAATTTGTTCGAACTTTATGCAAAAATCTAAAGTAAAAGAGTTCATCTTGCTTAAATTCGGAATTGCAATCGGCATGCGTTCGTTTCTTTATTTATAACAAATATTTCAAATATCTTTTATTTGGTTAATTTGTAATTTGGTCAACAAGGGGAGACAGGCACAGAAAATATCAAATCACAAAACTGTGTCAAATAAGTAATATTAATCATATTGCCCTAAATAATCACATATGTCATAACACCAATGCTCGAATATGTTTATTATGTTATAATAGACACTTTAGGTATAGTTTTGTATTTCTTTTTAGAACCCAGTTCGCAAAATATTGTGGATGGCATGTTTTATGATGTGGAGAATTCTTATCAAGTGCATCATTGTCAACTGCATTCTTCTCAAGTGATGTTATGCAATATTATCACTTCCGATTTGTATATTATACCTAAAAAGTCGTTGTTAAAAAGTAAGCAAAATTAAGTTATAGCTAAACACAAGCCAAAGGTAACAAATAAAAATATATAACCTTTTTGCAGAAGCAGATGTCCTGAATCGGACGAACTACGTCAAATCTTATTGATTCAGTTTATTTTTAAACAACGTTTTCGTTCGACAAGGGGGCGACCAATCATTGGTTTTTAGATAAGGATTTTGGAAACATTTTTCATTAAACAATTGTTGTTTTCATGAAATTGATGGGCTACCTCAACTAACATTTAATTACATCATTCCCCAATCAACGCAAATTAGCCAAGATCAACGGTTTTTATAGATTCATCGAATAATGTGTTATGGGGTTGTTTAAATGTGTATGATAAATAGTCGGTTATTTTTTTGCAAATACGAAATAATATTCCTTAAATAAATTATAAATAAAAACATTTGATCTAATCTACATAATAAGAACATAATAATTACACAGCTTTTATCAATACTTTTTTTTATAAATATATTCTGATGATGGTTTTTTGATAGAAATAAGTTGTAGATGAAATGCCACTAACTAATTTTTGTTTTTTAATTATTTTGAATAGTTAAACTACTCTCGTGTATATTCACTTGAGTTGTATTAGAACATTATTAAAACATTTCAGAAGTTGATTACCTCAATTTCAGCTCTATTTCAACATTATAATCGTTTTTATAGTTAAAATGAAAAGTGGTGAATATAAAAATTGGTGATGGCAAGTATTAAATTTTAAAAAGTTTTGACAGTAAATGATAGCTTTTTTAATGATCTATACCACAACAATTAGCCTATTAAAAAAATTGGAATTATGTATTTCAGAATCCAAGATGAAAGGAAGTGATATAACAAAAAATATCAAGGAGACATAGTAAAATTAAGCTTGCAAATATGGAGCACTTCTCGTCCACATATATTTCAATTTTCTTTGAGTTCATTAAAATTTCTCCTATACATATTTATTTAATATTGAACATAAATCCTTGAAACAATTCCAATGACCAATTATCCCAAAATCCAAATTCAGTAACATCCGTTTTACAAATTTGTAATCTAT
>JAAAKO020047842.1:0-11419 GCA_010015015.2 Bolitophila cinerea
AAGTTGAAATATATTTTTTTTTTTTTGAAAAACAATAATAATAATTTCTTTAGCTTAAGAAATTATTATTATTGTTTTTCAAAAAAGAAAAAAAATCATATAATGACTAGTTATAATTCACACTTTAGGCCTAGTAATAACGTTTTAATCGTGTTTTAAAATTAAAACATGTTATAACATTTTTACGTAATCGGCTAATTTCACTGGTTTAATTTGTTTTATTAGTTTTAAACCAATTTTAAACCGAGTAAAACACGATGAAAGTAAAACACTCTTTACGTATATTTTACGAACGTGTTTTAAATGCATTGTGATATTTGCACTATTATATCACACTTTGGTGAATACAATTGAATTAAATTA
This sequence comes from Bolitophila cinerea, assembly GCA_010015015.2. NCBI lineage: Eukaryota > Metazoa > Arthropoda > Insecta > Diptera > Mycetophilidae > Bolitophila > Bolitophila cinerea. The sequence continues at coordinate 364 of JAAAKO020047842.1, forward strand.
CACTGAAAAAGCAAGGATACTTTTACAAACAAAATGTTGTTAGAATTACGAACTGCACATATTGGTTTAGTATACAAATTATTTGTATATATTACATTTTGATTAGATTAAAAAAAAACAGTGTATAAAAATGATTTGTACATAGTATCCTTTGGTGTTTGTATGAATCCATATTCCAATTTCATGTAATTTTTCTGAACGATTTTGTATAATTTACGAATGCCGTGTTAGTATAATTTACAATATGTCTGAATTCAAGATTCTTATATATTTGAACTCACCTAAGTAAATTAACAAACAAATGCTAAAATATATAGGTGTTTTAGGCCAATACAAAACCCAGGGCAATCTCAACGATAGATCCAGAAAACTTTTAGTTAATGCATTTTTATATTATTGCACAACATCGAATGTGTATAATTCCAAAGCTAACTGCCAATCGCTCTCGACGTAAATTTGAGACACATTTGAAGGGGAGATTGCAGTAAATTATAACGCAATCTATAAAACAATCCATATTAATCATTTGTTTTAGGAATATTACTATGCACACCGACCACATGGAGCGCTACTCGGAAAATTTTATGATAAATACCACAATTGGAAAAATAATCTTAGAAATGCGTCTGAAGTCGCAGAGCCAAAAACAAAAAAAACGCAAAGGTGTCAACTTTGAAGAAGATAGGTCTGAACAGGACCACATAAGATCGTTGAAGTTTGACAACCGCGAATACGACCAGATGCTGAGTCATTTGAAAGGATGCGTAGCTACACGACTCAATTCCTTCAAATAGGATCATGAAACAGAAAACAACCGCATTGTTGATCTGTAGCCAATGTATAAACAACGAAGCGGTTATAAACTGGTAATTTGCTTGTATTGAAAATACTTTATTTCCACTTCCTCTACTTTATTTTTGGTCTTTAGATCGAATATGATTTTAATATTATGTTTGGCAAGAAAATGACCTTTTTAGACAAAATCGATATATTTATAGACCAAAAGGCTATCTCGTGTTCTCCCACAACAGTTGAAGAGAGGTGAGGACATTGAATTATTAAATGAAATAAAGAGCCGCCAAATCGAAATGCACTTAAGTATGTATTTTTAATATTTTGATACAATTACATATATTTAATATTATATATATATACGCCATATGTGCCGCAGTTTTCCAGCTGGTGCAAATTATATTACCATGCTCAAAACAAAAGGTGCAGAACACATCTATATGGGACATAGAAAATTACAAACTAATTATAGCACGAAACTATTTATAAAGAAAATTTCAATAAAAATGTATTAAAAGAATAGTCAATGTCACCCTATATAACAATAATTGGTTCGTTGCTGGATCCACAAGCCATAATATGTGATTTTGAGAATTTTATACACAAAATGCACAGGGGTCCTACCATGACTTTCGCCGGAGAGCGAAAATGATTTGCTTTTATATTAACTCTTTTCTTTGAAAATTACACCAGCACTTTCGCTAACACTAGGCTAAAAAAAACCCATCGTAAATTACAAAAATGACGAATATTATATTTTTTTATTACTTATTTTTGTATTTTGTTCAAATACCCAAGCAGCACATATGAGTTAGAACGAGGTCAGTGCCACGACATTTCAACGACTTATAAATTCTTATAATTATAGAAAGAAACGTGTCAGAATCATTGTAAAGTTATTGCAATTGAATTGTGACTTTATTACGTAGGCGGGTAGGCCTTCCAACCTAATTGTGATATTTTTTTTAATGTTAACAGTAGTATAACATAACTTATATGCCATAAAGTATAATTTTCTGTTTATATTATAAATTATAAAACATTTGATTGAAAACAAATGGCGCATTTTTAAAGACATCTGTCAAATATATTTGAAATACCAAGTAGTAAATCAGTTATAATGTAGTTGCAATATCAATCAAGTTTATAAACAGTTATAATTGAGTTAGAGCGACACACCAAGTCTAAGTAAGATTTTTAATAATGACTGTATAAAAAGGAGATATAAAAGAGTCATAATTACTGATATGCAACTACATACTGACTTCGGATACATTTGATAGTATAACCAAGTAATTATGTGGTTATTTGGTATTTATATACCAAAAACTCTGTATAAATATTTAATATTTCTTGAGTTATGAAATAAATAAATAAATAAACAACAGTTATTACAACTTTTTTGTCATATTTTTGTAAATTGCGTAGTTTTAGTGACAACCAAATTAGTTATTATAATTTGTGTGCTGCTTGGGGAATGTATTTAAAAAAACATCAATACTAATTTCAAACGCTTTTGACTTTTTCTTTCGCGCACAAAATGTCCACGTTAATATTCTAACGCTTACGTTACTTTTGCATTCGCGGTACGAAAATGATAATAGCCGTTCGTTACAACGCTCGTTTTCGAAAGTAGTAGTAAAGTAGTAAAGTGTTTACAAAAGCGAAGCATTTTCGTTTGCCTGCGAAAGTCATTGTAAGGCCCAGCCTTCCAAAAGCGATTGACGTATCTTTTAAAGCATATCATCTTTTAAATTTCGAATATTTTCCAGCTGCTCGACTAATATGGCAATTCATAAATAAAGATTTTTATGGCATTAAAGACTAAACATCGTATCCATCCGTCCACCTATTAGTTAAAACAATCCGAGGTAATTTAAAGCAATTTAAAAGTGTACCATATTTTTATAATCTTAATTAAATATAATGCAATACATACTGAACACATAAACATAGCACACACACAGAGCTTACACACTTAAACAACACACTATTAGTATAAGTGTATATAAATTCTATTGTCAGGATTTCTGTAATGAACTAATTTTTAGTTTTTTTTATTTTAGAAACAATATTTTATAAATCCTTTGTATTACCTTTGTATTACCTTTTTAAGACATATGTCTTTTAATACCATAAATAAATAAAATAAAAATGCTAATGTTAATGTTTAAATTATTTTTGAAATGATTTTGTGTACTAATTGATACAAAAATCATTTAGTATTTATAATATTATTGTTTCTAAATTGTAAGAATGGGTTGGTTTATTGTACAAACCTAAATTATTATAATACTATTACTTATTTGTATATTGTTTGAATATTTTACAAACAAATTTGTACATTGTAACAATATGTTTTTAAGTTTTACTTTATACTTCGTATATTGTAAGAATGCATTTCCGAATGAAGTAATACTGTTGGTATATTGTACAAATTTATAATTATAATTTTAATTACAATATTATTTCGTATATATTACAATTGTGTTTTTATATTAACGAAAGAAGTTGTACATCATACCAACATGTTATTATATTTACCTTTGAACTTCGTTGTTTGTAAGAATGCGTTTTTATATAAGGGATGGACGTATTTTTATTATACAAATGAAATGGTTATATTTATTATATATTTCGTATATAATACAAATAGGTTTGTATCTTTATTTCAGCATATATGTACATTATAAACACACGTATGTATTTGTTCATTAACAAAATGTGTACGTTAATACTACAAATGTATGATTATAATAAAATTGCAAGTTTGTATAGTACGAACGCGTTTGTCTAATATACAAACATAAACATGTATTAACAAACTCATTTGTCAGCTGAAAAGAAGTAACAAGTTTTTTCTATTTAACATAAAATTCGATCATATTACGAACTTTTCTTGGTGTAAATACGTGCGTGTTTTAGGAAGGGATAATTATACAATTTCAGAAAGTAGGTTAACAAACACCCCGGAACATACCCACCCAGGCAGACGGCAATGTCTTGAGAGAAGAGGTTAGATTAGTGATCTCCATCGCCAGAAAATCTTCCTTGAGATAAAAGACAGTGTACCGCGGATCATATAACCTCTCTCGAGGTTATCCTATCTTCCGCCTCGATGAAGTGGTGGCAGACCCAATAGTCCGAGGCAAATATTGGACTAGTTCGCATGGCACTAAATTTTCCATTGCAACCCATTAGTTGGAATTTTTTAATAAGTTCTTCGCTTATCAGACTGCAGGCAGCGAGGGGCATATAATTAAGGCTATTTAAAAAAAATTGTGGGACAAAAACCCACAAGACTTTCCGAAAGCCTTGCCTTGCCGCTGGCATGCGTCTATTTATAGCAAATAGCGGCGCATAACATTGGCACCAGTCAATTATGTCGAGAATCCTGCGTTCTGTGTGAAAATCCATTTAGCCTTGTTTTAATAGGGCGAGTGTCTGAAAAATGTGGTAGAATTTACGCAAAATATAAGATTTTCCGCGTTTCATAGGCACGTAAAAATTCCTCGTCAAATAAACAGAAAAAAAAAACAAATCAAAAATATTTTTTTTCTTTTATTTCCTAACACAGCGAACATTTACGTAACTAGACAACAATGTGTTGCACGATGCTGGCTGGGCAATTTACTGGTTCTGCTCTTTCACGTTTAACAGCTCTCCGCCGCCCACCGGTGACATTTGTTCCGTCAGGCAAAAAACGGTGTCGAAAGGTGCAATCACACGCCAATTTTTAGTGCAAATCATAAAAAATCATAAAAAAAATATTGCGGCTTCTTGCTTTAAAAATTATATTTTTTATGAATTGCATCAAAAATTGGCGCGTTGAGCCAATAGTGTGCAAGCGCCTTTACGTTCTAAATTTTATAAATAATTGAATTACGTAAACTAAATATAAATATATAAATATTTTCAATATCTTCTCATATCTAGTTATTTCCGTGAATCGATTTTCAAATGCTGATAATAGATTTTTAAATATTATAAGGCCATTTATTTTGAATTCATTCCATAAAGGAACATTTTTGAGCTGTATTATTTTAAAAAAGGTTGGTCGCCACCGATTTTGCCATTCCACTTTTTCTTGGGACTTTTTATACAATATAATTCACAATTCCTTAGTACTGTGTTTACGTGAAACAGTTCTAATTCACGTGAAAATTTTAATAAATTGCACGTGTAGTCAATACCATCTTGCGCAAACTCAGTACTGAATAAAAAAAGGTTTTTGGAACAACATTATTCACTTGATTTTAGCGAGCTAAAATAATACTAAATAATAGTTACTTACAAAATAGTTTTAGTAGAAATATTATTGTTTAGCTAACAATTTACGTAAAAATATCAGTAAAAGCGACGAAAAATTATATGGATCATAATGTAGCTTAACATATATTAATTTATATTGTCTTTATGCTGCCAAATGTAAAATAACCTATTTTGCATTCGAAAAGAAGCAAAAACATTAGAAGTTTATCCATAACTTAAATTGGAATTCATTGTTATTCAAAGAATAAAAATAGAATTACCAAAGTTAATAGTTGAATTATATAAGCTTTATGTGTGTTTTTTTAAATTACCTCGCTTGGCCTGGTATGATAAAATAAAATAGCCGGTAGCTGATTATCGCATTTATTGCAATTAGTTAAGTAATTATTTAAAAAAAAAAACAATAATTAAATAACAAACATGTGCTATCAAAACTTTCAATTGAATTGAAAAATCTAAAAAAGAAGGAGAACAAGTTCTCTATTATCAAGAACAATTATCATATTACTTATTTTTAGTAAAGTAAAAATTAAATCTGAAATCTGACTTTACAATTTATAAATTAACATCATAATTAGATTATATAAAAATAAATATTTTACTAATTGATTTTTATAATATTTAAGGACTTTAGAGATTTCTATTGACTTAATCACTAGAATAAGAGGATCCTTTTTGATTTTTTCTGTTATAGATATTATTTCATATTTTTATATAACTTTTATAAAAGAATTAAATTCGAAAGCTGTAAAACATAGAACTAAATTATGTTCTTCACCATCAACATATAATATATAATATTATTATATAATTTGATTGTAATTGTTCAATAGTGGATACAAGATTATATTCGATAGATTTTAGAATATACGTCTCTTAGATAAACGAACGAACGCAGTCTTAATTTTGACCATTGTGCTCGAAAGGTCGCAACAATAACAAATGAATAGTTTGCAAATTCTAGGGATAGATTCTTGACTACAATTTTTTACTAAATACGAATTATTTGTAAACCTTAAAAATAATTGCACATTTTTAATAATTTTTAGAGAAAGTTGATGGTAAATGTGTTTAAAGTTTCAAGATCGCTTGTATAGACCTTGAAGTCAACACATGATGGCTATAACAATTAGAATGTCGTCAATTAGACCAAATTCATTATTTGTAGTGATGTCACCATATAAATATTATTAAAATTAACACTTTTTAGAAAAATATTATTATATTTTAAAAGTTTTTTAAATTAAATTCTACCTAAATAACTGATAACATATAAAATCAAAAGGGTAAATATTTTTTTCACAGCTCTATAGCCAACAATATAGCCTACAAGAAATGTGTACATACTACATAACCTCAAATGCATAGAAATAGAGAGAAAATCTTGCCCGTCTCGTTATTTTGTTTGTAATTGTAACGCTTACCTGAAAAAAAAACAAAATTATTAAATATAATTAAATGTTGATTATTTTTACTGAAAAAGTTTTGGTATTTTACTTATAAAAGTATATAGTATTATTTGCATATATTTTTTAATTTTGATAAAAACTAAATAAAGGATTTATTTTATATAAATATATAATAATTTCATTTATACTTTTTTTAAGGCAGTCTATGAAGAGTACAGCGGTACCTACACTTTTACATAAAAATATATATTGACAAAGACTTTAAAATCTATAAAAGAATAATGATTAAAAAACCATAACGTATGACGACTTAAAGTCTATTATTTCAAAGCTATATCAACTCAAGGATTTTTACGTCCTCTGTAAATGTGTTGTACTATATATGGATCAATACACTGGCGGATTCAGGGGGAGACATAGGACATGCCTCCACCCCAGGAAAATGTTTATGAATAAGAAATATTACATAAACAATGTAATAGGTACATCAATATCTTCAAATGCCGACTGTCCGAATTTTGGATCTGATCCTTACATAATTTATATTTTGAATCTATAGAAATTTAATTAATAAAATTGCTCTCATATGAAAGAAAATTTGAGGAAACATTTAAGCTGTAAATGAGAATCATTTAGCTAGAAGTGGATTAGAGCTAAAGAATACCCTATTGGCAAAATATTTTGGCTTTTCAGTTCTTCAGGTTGGTTGGTTTAATAAGGAAGTTGAACTTTATGAAGTTTTCTAAATTAAAAACGTTAAAAACCTGTTTTTTTTTCAATTTCAAATTTCAGTTTTTTAGATTCTTTGGTAAAATACACGCAAACGTGCGCGTATGTTTTCAGAAACAAACAAAAATATCCGAATTTTGTAATTCAGAATTTTAAAAATTTGTAAAACTGAATTTTGAAAAACAAAATTTTAAAACCGTAATTTTGAAAAAATAAATTTGAAATCCCTAAAAAATATAGTTTAACACTATCGTGATATAATGTCCCTCCTAGAACATATTCTGGATCCGCCTATGGAGCAATATCATATACATGCGGGGTTTTAGACTTCAGCGTTTTTTAAGAAGTATGTGCATTCCTTTTTCCATTTAATATTGTCATAATCCAAGATGCTCGTCAGAATATTAACACGAATATCCTAAACAATTCTATTCAGTAAGTTTGGTTTACCATTTAATTTTTTTTTCGAATTTGTATTTTAGGCCGTTTTTATTATTTTAAATATAATTCAAGAGTTAGGTATTAGAAATTTACAATTAAAAAAAAATAAAAAATTGTGGACTATATTTTGTATTCTTGGTAAATCTATTTTTTTATTGGTAGTAAAAGTCTTGATATAAGGCACAATTTTTATATTTTGGTAACATCTTTTTTTAATCACGGTTAAACCTTTTTTAAAATTTCGGTTTAAAATATTTTATGCGCGATATCTAATTAAATATTAAAAATTAAACTTATACTTTTAGTCATATATACAAACTATATATATTATGTGAACTAATATATATGATTGCATGAAGTTGAAGTATATAATTATACATTCTCGTGTATATTTTATGTACATATGTATATGTATACGTATATACAATAACAATATACAATTTATTCAGAATATGCCAAAACTTAACCGCGCCACCATTGGTATACCTCGAACCTAGCGAAAGCCGTAATACTGATGGTGTCCAGTGTGTCTCTACATCTTACCTCTTCTCCCTCACCACCACCGCATACACATACAGCATACATACACATATATAAATACATACATACACACCCTGAGGCCACCATCTCACCCCATACCCTACCGCACACACAGAATGCTCCATCTACTATAACTGGCGCAGTGTGTATGTGTATGTGTGTGTGTATGTGTGTATACCTTTGAATGCTACAGAGCATATTTGCCCCCGCTTCGTCCACCGCGGCCGGCAGCTGTGCTTTACTTACATTATACACAAAACGTCTCCCCCATTTAAACCACCCAAATGGGTCGCGCGGCAGCCATCTTGTTAGAACCGTGTCTATCGGCTAGTCCAGTACATTAGTGCACTCAAGTGACCGTCAGAGACGTGGCAAAATGGTATAGACGTGAACTGGACTCAGCAGAACAGCGTGTGCGGTGCGCGGCGGTACCGTATACTATCGCAGCAGCGCGCAACTGTATTTCTCGTGTACTATACTATATATATATAGAGAGAATGGTATGTAGTAGTATGTATACTGTATATACCTACGTATATGTACATGCGAAATGATATACAGCTAAAGCACAGCCGCGCTGGAGGGAAACACAAACGGGAGTTCGGTTTTAAGGAAGAAGGAGGAGACGCCTAGGAAGGGTCAAACGGCAATGCGTTTATACCTCTACCTCTATACACGGATGTTTAAGATCAATATCTAATTTAATTATAGTTTGCAGATGTATTCAAAATACATACATATATACTACATACTATAGCCTTTCTCTTGCCATATGCGTGTAGACCCGGTATAACCCGGTATGCGCCGGCCACAAATTTCCAAAATGCTTTCGCCGACCGGCCCGTGAACACCCCGCATGGCCCTTGTATATTCTCCAGGACGTGCATAGCTGAAACTAATCCTGCCAATACACTTCCCTGAACACACCACTAATACCAATATACAAAAACCCCTCTTACATATAAGTCCGAGTTCATAAATAATACTAATGATTTTAATTATATCTGATTTTTAAACCAACATTATAAAATATCTAAAAGCTTTATACGAAATAAAAGTTAAACAAATATTTGAATATTGAGTATAACAAGTATATTATAACAATATATATCAAAAACGTGTCTTAGAAATTAATGGTTTCATAGAAAGTAAAATCTCAACGCTATTTAATAAATTAGGGTATTAGGCCATATTAATAATATCAGAACATATAATACTGTTATACAAAATTCTGCTTAGTTTAAATTCTGTTTAGTACTGATTATGAAATTCTGGATCACAAAATTAATCATTTCAATAAAAATATCATTAATTACATTTTTTTACAAATATATGATAATTTTTATTTTAACAGAATATTGAAATCCATGATAATACATATTTTTTTATTCCAGAATATTTTAATCCAGAATTTGTATTTTGTAACACACAATATGGAAAAATATAATATTTCGTACTTAACCCAGTGTATTTTGTTAAATAATTAAACAGCTTTATTTACTTTAATGATTTAATAAATATATTTTAATATTTAATTGTGTGAGGATAAATTCAATTTTTATTAAATATACGTGCAATATATTAGAATAGTCTCAGTTATTATAATTCATGATTATTATGATATATACACCGTTACCGGGGGTTTAAAATTTGTATATATAAATATATATATTTAAAAAAATAACTGCCTCATTAGATTTTACCCCGAAAAATTTTAATATATATAAAAATAAGAATCAGAGAGCCAAACTGAAAATTTTAGACTTTTTATATTTCTTTGAACATCTGGTGGTCATATCCATCCCTCTTTTAGGGGTGTTTTAAATTTATATATATATAAATTTGAAAAAATAAGTGCATCATTAGATTTTACCTCGAAAAAAATTTCATTTACAATTCATTTAACCCTTCAGCTTCCACCCTAAACCCAAAAAAATGTAAGTAAAATCTAATTATGCAACTTTTAAAAAAAAAGTTTTTCGATCATTATTTATATACATATTAAATTATTATTTATATACATATTAAAAACCCCCTTAAAAAGGGATGGACATTTGACCACCACAGAGTTTAGAGTTTTATAATTTTTTAAATATCTCCCCTTCAAATATTGCATTTCAGCCCTTATTTCAAATAACCTTTTTTATACTTTTTTTATATTGGGCATCAAAAACATTTTTTTTAAATATTTTTCATCAATAAATATTTTTTTAGCGCTGTTGGCATTTTAACAAATTATATAGAACGTGTTTCACAGACTCCATAAATATTTATACTGAAGCGGGCTTCATTACCAGTTCTGGCTAAAAGCAAAAGGTCTGCCTGCTCGTTGCCCGGGATTTCTGAGTGACCAGGAACCCAAACCAGACTTACAGGAGACCTTAGAGATAGTTCTTGTAGCACCAGCCAACAGCTAAGCACTAATCGAGAAGTGAATCTGGAAGAAATCAGCGATTTTAGGGCCGCTTGGCTATCTAAACATATAAAGACAGCCGCATCTCCTTCGTTCTCGCGCATAATTAACTAAGCGCATGCGAGAATGGCATATACTTCTGTTTGGAATACAGAAACATACCCGCCCAAGGAGACGGCCATATCTTCAGTGAGAAAGTTGGAATAATGAATTCCAGCGTCAGAACATCCATCTTTGAGAGAACCGTCGGTGTACCACACCCTCCCATCTAGTGGAGGGAGTGTACCGCGTGTCTAATCCTCTCTCGGGGGAATATTGACTTTAAACCTCCTACCAAAGCGAAAACAAGGAATGACGTAGTCAGACGGCATCCCAAATTCTAACCTAAGAGTGATAGTCTCGCTCCATATGGAGGCGTGACCCTTTGATGAGGACTTCCAACATCCGCTGAGGTATAGCC
>JAAAKO020047853.1:0-11418 GCA_010015015.2 Bolitophila cinerea
ATTTATGATTCATAAACCTAAAAAAATGCATTCAAATGAGATTGGTATCCTTAAAAAAAATTATACATATTAATTAATTAATCACTTTCAGCTTTGGCTGAAAATAGAAATACTGTTAATTTGGCACCACATTATGTTATAAACATATAATTTATACCATGTAGCTATATATAGTACGTGGAGTGATAATAATAAAGATAAATGTAGAATTAAATTAAATCGAGGACCTATTTTCAATAGTATAGTCTGCAAACCACATTTTTAGGATAACAAATAAACAGTCTCATTCTGAAAAAGGGGTTTTTGCATTTAGGGACCACCTTTGCTTTCAAAATAAAATTAATTCATTTGAAACCGCAGTGTTTTCTGTTATCATAATAAATCGGTGTCCAGTACATAAAATGTTGCCATTAATTGAATTGTTTTACATTTTATTACACACATTCATTTCAATGTTAAAAACGTATAAATACTTACAATTGTATTCATGTCCATAGTGTGTTTAATTATTTTTTGACCGCATGAAGTTTAGATTTTCTAGAATGTTAAAATGTATTTAGAATATTAGAAAATATGGAATGTGTCTTAACACACACGTTAATATTTTCAGGCAATTGCAACTAAGCTTTACAACGACCGACAACTTTTCGTCGTCACCCTCAGCTTCGACTCGATTCAATACGAAAAAAAGCTAAACTATTTTCTCTGTAAAACACACTATATTTATTTTGAATTAATTAATTTTTATTTCACACATCTGTGTTCTCTACACTAGTATTCAATCTTGAAAAGGATTTTTTATGTTTGCGTTGTTTTTTCTTTTTTAAATATAAGAAATATCTCTTTAGCGATTCTATTTTTTAATTCAAATATAAATCAAATATAAAAAACCAATAAAAAATTGTCACAAATGTATTGTTAGATAAAATTGTTAAAAAAATAATTAAATTGTTAAAAATACATTATCAAACTATTGCTGATATGCACAATATTGATAAAGTTGTTCAGTGCTTTGAAAATAATAATATTTCAATAAAACGTCCTTCTGTTGCTCGTAATCGCTGGAAAATTCTTGCAAAGGCTATACAAAAGAATGGAAATTACATTGATGAACCAGATGAACATTTAGTGTCAGTGAGACGATTCAACAGTTTCGATTTAATGCAACAGAATCCAATATCTATTGTTCAAGATGCAAATACAAGCGAAGGGCTGGAAAAAGTCCAGAATTGGTTTTCCTATAAACTACACGTTAACGATTTCGATTATTTGGTAAACATTTGCCATGTAAGCCGACCAGTTACCGCTACTGATTTAATGGGATTCAATAATACAGGAAATGTATGTGTATGGCCCTCCGAAGAAGCTCTAGCATTTTATGTGCTGAGTACAATTTCATCGTACCGAAATAAAATTATTTTGGAACTAGGCGGTGGAATGACGTGTTTGGCTGGTATGTTGGTAGCCAAGTACGGAGATGCTATGCATGTGTGTCTCACTGACGGAAACGAACAATCGGTTGAAAATGTACAGAAAACTTGTGCATTAAATTGTTTTGAAAATTGCTCGGTTCAGTGTGCCGTCCTGAATTGGGAGAATTCTAATAATTCACATATTCGAGGAGCCGGCAATTTTGATTTTATTTTTTCTGCTGATTGTTTGTTTTTTGATGAAGGAAGATTAGCACTAGTCAATTCAATCTGGAACTTATTATCGACAACCGGCGAGGCTCTTGTTATGGCACCCAGACGAGGAACTACTATGGATGACTTCGTTGTGAGCTGTTTAACAAAAGGCTTTTCTTGTCAAGTATATCAACATTATAATGATGTTATTTGGCAGCGACATTTAGAATTAAAAAAATCAAAGCTTTATGATGAAAATATTCACTATCCAGTCCTTGTAAAATTGACCAAAACCAAATAAAATCTAAAATTATGAAACAGAAAAAATATTAATATATACTATATTTAAGTAAATACATTATTTGGTCGTTATATTAGTCAAACTTAGCATTCCTCTATACTGTGAAACAAAAACCTTTCCCTTCCGCATAATATAAAAAAATATTAAAACTATGACGATTTATTCTCAGCATATTTTAGTTTACAAATGAATTAAACAAAATTTAAATATATCTATATAAAAATACTGTGGACCATAAGCAAACGTGTATGATATCATTGTTAACTAGTAATAATAAAACTTGATTGGTGTATGTAGAAATAGGACCAAAAACAAATATTGGCTGTGAATTGCTCAAAATTTGTTTATCTGCAAATTGATTAAGATAAATGTTTAATTAAATTTGAACGTATCTCTGTATAAATTGTCATTCCTACGTAATATGTGTTGAACATTTAGTTTAAGATAAAATATACACATAAAATTATATGAAAATGTTATCTATGGTTACAAATAAATAAAATTTAATTAATATCGAAACGAATTTGGATGATATATATATATATTTATAAATATATGTAATAATATATAAATTTAATTATTAATGAATGGAGTTAAAACGTTTAGTCGCTTCAATTTGTAAAGTTTTATTGTTTTTAGGGCCGATTACTGGGTTTCCAATGAGCGGAAGTACTGTGATTTTTGCAAGTGCTGGATCGCCGATAACAAGCCGGTAATTGAATTAATTTTTATATATTATAATACTTGTATAATTGGAAAAATTTTATAATATTTTTGGTTGTCTTATATTGTAGAGCATAAATTTTCACGAAGGAGGCAAGAAGCACAAGTTAAATGTGGCCAAGAGAATTACGGAAATCAGTAAACAAAGTTTCAAAGATGAGCGAGCGAAACAGAAGGTGGACAATCAAATTCGTCAAATGGAAGATGCCGCAATGCGAGCATATGCATCTGATATAAGTAGGGGGGCAGATATGACTTCACAGGCTATAAATGCATTCGCAGCAATGTCGTCCGCACAGGTAGAAGATACAGTGCAAACACGTGCAGTTGCTCCTGGACCATCAGCTTTTCCATCAAGAGCTATTGATCCGTTAATGCCTCCAATCGATGTAATGGAAGAAGAAGAAAAAGCAAAAAGGGAACGAATGAATAGAAAATCTGGAGCGAGTAATGACTCAGATGCTGTGGCTGAAGGTTCGATGTGGTGCGAAGCTAAAAGTGACGAAGGACATACGTATTATTGGAATGTAAAGACGAATGGTATTCTTAAAATTTTATTATTTTTCTTACAATATTTTAATTTTGTTGTTTTTTATTTTATGATTTAGCGGCTGTATGGGTAGCGCCAAAGGAAGGTTATATGACGATTGAAGAATACAACAGGATTCAAAAACTAGCCGAGGCTCAGAAAGAACTTAAACAACACCACGATTCTATGTTTATGCGAGGAAATGCTGATGAAATGGTTGCAAAGTAATGTCTTTGAATAATACTATCTATTTGTTAAATATCAATCATATTTTTTTATTTCACAGATTTAAAAGAGAAAAATTGAAAGAATTTCGATCAAAGCCTACAGTTGAACAGGTGAAGCATGAAAAAGAAAAAAAGGAAAGCTTTCAGGTCTATGAAGAGCCGGGTTGGTCTGCAAAACCACTCGGACAATGGCAAACAGTGGTTGAAAGGTTTTTATTATATAATTTGAATTAGGCAAAACCAAATTATAATTATTATTCTTGTTCCATAAAATAGGCCAACCAAGGAAGTTGATTTACAGTTACCAAAGCAGTCACACGAATTCGTTTATGTGCCCGCTGCACACACTCCAATTGAACCACCCGAAAAGAAATTTAAAGAAAAGACTATTGTATCATTAGAGGCTGAACATGGTGTTTCCAATTCCTTTAAAAAGAGAAAAACAGCCCTTAATAGAAATGTTCGACAACGTGTTGATGATGATTAAAAAAAAATACATATATTTAAAATTGAGTTTTATATTTTGTTTGCGAAAATAAATGTTACGCTTAAAAAATTTATAAAAAATATTCTTACGTATATAAATATAAACTCCTATCAGTACAAGTAAAAACTAAAACCAACAAGTGGATTAACATTTTTAAACATAAAGACAGTTATCGATTATTTTTACGAACAAAATAAATAATAGGATTAACAAGTTTTTTTTATGTTTACCTATTGCAATTTGTATCCAAAAACTGTGGCTAAAAGTGCGAATCTTCATACTATGTGACAACAAAACATAAATGACATTGACAGCACCAAGGTTATATAAAAAGTGTATATATTATAAAATGTATATTTTTAAAAACAAGATAATTTTATTTTCAATGTACGAAACATCGTATTGCTATTAAAATACAACTTCACTTTAATTTTTGGATTTAAGATGAATGTAACAAAAAGAACGATTTTATTTTTAAGTAGGCAAAAAGTTTACAGTAATTTATATAGATGCTATAGCATCACAAGTGAAAAGTAAACATAAATACATACGCAATAATGATTTCAATAAATTTAACAATAATTGTGTATTGCAGAAAGTATGATTTGGTCGTAGTTGGTGGAGGTATTGTTGGAACTGCAACTGCCCGGGAGATATTACTTCGTCACCGCAATCTGAAAATTGCAATTATTGAAAAAGAACCACAACTGGCAGTTCATCAGAGTGGTCACAACAGTGGCGTTGTCCACGCAGGCATTTATTATAAACCTGGATCACTAAAGGCCAAACTGTGTGTGGAGGGCTTACATTTGTCGTATAAGTATTTCGATGATCATGGAATTCCATATAAAAAATGCGGAAAGTTGATTGTGGCTGTAAATGAAATGGAAATGGGGCGACTGAAGGTACCGTTTATCATTTGTATTTATTGATTGTTGATAGTTGATTTTCTGTGCAGAATCTTTACGAACGAGGTCTTCAAAATAATGTTCCGGATATACAATTGGTTGAAGAAGATAAAATTAGAGAAATAGAGCCATATTGTATTGGTGTGGGAGCTATATGGTCCCCTCATACGGGTATTGTCGATTGGAAGCGTGTAACTGAATCCTACGGACGAGACTTTAAACAATCTGGTGGAGATATTTTTTTAAACTTTGAAGCTAAAACATTTAATGAAAATAACAACAATCCACAATACCCCATTCAAATCAAGGGCAATAATAATCAGGTTATACAGACTAAATATGTACTTACTTGCGGTGGTCTTCAGTCAGACACGCTAGCTGATCGTACTGGTTGTACACGGTCTCCCAGAATAGTACCGTTTCGTGGCGAATATTTACTTTTAGCTCCAGATAAACAGCATATGATTCGAGGAAATATTTACCCAGTTCCAGATGAAAGATTTCCATTTTTAGGTGTGCATTTTACTCCACGAATGGATGGTAGTGTTTGGCTTGGACCAAACGCAGTGTTAGCATTTAAAAAAGAAGGTTACAAGTGGAACCAGATCAATTTTCTGGAACTTATTGATACGCTAAGATACAAAGGATTTCTTCGTATGGCATCTAAATACATTGGTTTTGGTTTTAAAGAAATGCTTAAGTCAGCATTTATACCGTTACAAATCAATGAGTTGCAAAAATACGTCCCAACTATTGGAGAGTTTGATGTAACTCGTGGACCAGCTGGGGTTCGTGCTCAAGCACTGGATCAAGATGGAAATTTAGTTGATGATTTTGTGTTCCACTATGGAGATTGTGATGGCCTCCTGGCCAAGCATGTGCTTCATTGTCGAAACGTACCTTCGCCAGGTGCTACTAGTTCCTTAGCTATTGCTAAAATGATTGCTGATAAAGTTGAAAGTGAATTTAAAATATAGTCAGTATAAAATTCATTATTTCTTTTTTTGTATATATTTTTTAATAAATCCATAATATATAAAATATGCATATCATAGTTATTTGGAAGCACTGTAAAAATAAAGAAAACTATTAATCTTAAAACTATACATTTGAAAACCTGGAATAATTGTATTTTCTATATCTAAAATGACATGTAAGCAAACATCCTTTATGTTATTGGCGCGGCTTGATTTTAATAATATCCAGAAGATATGTAAATACCATTTCGTGCATCAAACATCACAAATTTGTCATGAAAATCCCAATACGATGTCATATGAAATCCCATGTTTGTCAAAACGACAATGTATTCAAAGAAAGCAAACATTGTGTAAACTAAAATCAAAAAGAAATATAAGTATATTTTAGCATCAAGAAATAAAACGGTAATTTAACATACTTCCAGTTCCGCAATTTGCATTGTGCTGCAAAAAGAAATATCCAGCCAATGAAAAACTAAGAATATTTGTAGCAAATAAATTGCGTTTGAATATAATTGACTTGGATTCTAGTCTTGTAAACTTTTCCACTATCTTTCGGGAGTTTTTATTAATAAAATACGACATCAGCATATAGCACTCAGAAGTTGCAATAAAAACAATAAAACATGTTTTGTGGATTTCTGAAAAAAAAATGAGAAATGTTATAAAATTTTGAATATAGAAAAAAACAATATAGCTCACCATAATCTTCAGTTGAAGTCCACATACTCAATCCTACCAGTGCTATGTTTTCAACGACATTGAACAGACAAGCTGTATAAGCTATGGGTCTTCTATTCTTCCTGACAATATCACTGTATCGTTTGTAATACTGATATGTTATCATAAGTCTAGGCAAGAACTGAAGAATAATAGCCGATTGCCAAACGATTCTTTGAGGTTGGTAGTTTCCAATTGCAGCAGATATCGACGGTAAATAATTGTTTACATTGTGGCCACAATGGGTTGCTGTTGACCTTTCAAAGAAAAACATCAACGACCAAGTCACACAGAAAATAAAGCTAAATAGAGGCAGTGCAACAACTCCTAAAGCGAAGTTTCCAAATGGTATTCTGACAAAGGGTAGGGAAGATTTTGATTCGCCTAAGCGCTCGTACTGCGGAATCATTTTAGGTATAAATAATATTCTAACACACAAACAGTTATAAATATCCGTTGACTAATACAAAAAGGTTTTAATTTATGAATTTCAATAATGAATTGTCAAAATGCAATAAAAACATTGCTAGTTTTGTGTTTGTTTTTCATTATGATTTTATTTTAAAACTACTGCACTCGAAAATTGCATGAAGTGGCAGAGTGCAGTTACAAAAAATGTCAATTTGATTTGACGTATGTATTCAACTTTGAAAATCCAACCTTAAAGCCATGGCGCCATCTATGTGCATTTGAAAATAAACATCTGTTAAAGAAATGTCACAAAAGTGGTAAAAACTAAAAGTTTGGGCTAAAAGCACTTAATTTCTAAATTATATTTGGGCTACATTTTGACGTTTATATACTTTCTGTGGTTATGTTTTATGTTATTAAAATGTCCATATGATAATAATATAAATACAAATCGTGTTATAACTTTAATTTTGTTAAAATGTTTAAACGCATCGTGTCTAACAACGTGTACCTAATATCTAAAAAATACTATGCTAATTCCAGCACAAATGTTATCAAACAAATACCTCTCATAACATGCAAACAATCACAATTTAATTTATTTCAAGAAAATGTAGCACCTACTGACACAAAACTTGGGAGCATTTCGTTAGCTTCGACAGGATGGAAACATTCAAAAGCCAAAGGAGACTTTTTTACAATACATCCAACGTTTAAGGCAAATTCAAACAGCACACGATCCGAAGCTCATGGATTTAATACGTTGGGTCTGGATGCTAGACTGGTCCAAAATATAAGCAATTTAAATATATCCTCAACAACGTTCATTCAATACGAAGCTATTCCTCAAATCTTGGCCTTTGACCACAGTTTAATTGCAGCCGAAACTGGCTGCGGTAAAACCATTGCATATTTGGTACCAATTATTCAACAGATCTTAACCCGGAAAGCTCAAAACCATAAATCAAATTTTAACACTCCAATTGGCCTTGTGTTGACACCAGGAAGAGAATTGGGTTGGTCCTCATCGAACATATTAATAAAAACACACAAATAAATATAGAAAATAATTGTTTACAGCGACACAAATAGGATCCGTGGCTGAAAAACTATGTGAAAATCTTGGTGTTAAAGTTAAAGTACTTCTCGGTGGTCGAACTAAACATCAAATGATTAACCCTACTTTTGATGAGGTTGATTTGTTAGTCGGTACAATGGGAGCCACCAGCAAACTCGTTACCACTGGTGTGTATCGAATGCACCAAACACGGCACGTTGTTTTAGATGAAGCCGACACTTTACTTGACGACAGTTTCAATGAAAAGCTGGCATATTTCTTGAAAAGATTTCCGGTTAGTTAATTTATTATTTATAAATAATAATGTTTAAACGTCTATTTTTTTGCAGTTCTACAAAAACCACCTACAGGATATAAGTGATGACAGTGTTGGAACACAACTTATTCTGGCCTCTGCAACTATGCCCACCAATATTGAGGAGCTGCTTCGTTCAATTGTCGATCCAAATACAATGCATGAAGTGGTTAGTCCTAATTTACATAAAGTTTTACCACATATTCCTCAAAAGTTTATGAGAATGAATAAGAGTAGTCGACCAATGGCTCTCTTGAATATTGTCAAAGAAGAAATAGGTAAAAAGAGGCCTGTTATTATATTCGGAAATAAATCATCTACAAGTGATTATATATCGATATTTCTGAATGACAATGGAATAAATTGTGTAAATTTAAATGGAGACATGCTAGTGCAAATACGCAACGGAAGATTTGAAAAGTTTCAGTCTGGGGAAGTTAATGTATTGGCAACTACAGATATTGCAAGCCGTGGTCTAGACACTACCAGGGTATATATTTTCTATAAAATTAAAAAGTTGTTTTTTTTTTTAATAAAATTTATATTTTGTAATTTTTAGGCACGACATATAATCAATTTTGATTTTCCGTTGCACATGGCAGACTATATTCACAGAACAGGTCGAACTGGACGAATTGGAAGCCATGAAAAGTGTCTAGTAACAAATTTTGTATCGAGTCAACGTGAGATCGACCTGGTTCAGAGAATTGAGCATACCGTTCGTACAGCCGGAGTTCTACCGAATGTTGACGGAAATATTACGAATATTATTAAAAATAATATTCTGAAGCAACTAAATGCTGAAGCGGAGTTGTTTAATTAATAGCCGCAGTTTAATATGATAATTTGTAATATAATTGTACATTATTTTGTATGTAAGAATACAACAACACAAGAACACAATTTCCGTACGTTTTTTTTAACAAATTAAAGCAATAAGACATTGCGTATACTATCTAATTATTTTAATGCAGCTCTGGTCACTTAATACTGGGAACTGAACTGAAAATTCTTTCAAAGCTTTTGGAGCAGTTAATAATATTTGGTTAGTTTAAGCGGATCTGTCACTATAATGCCACTATAAAGCTTGATAGATTGCATATATTATTATAATTAATGGTTAATTATTCCTTTATTGGACCCATAGATATTTTTAGGGGTTCCGGTCTCGTTTTAGTTTTTTACGAACCATATTATAGCTAACAGTTTATTTACAATATGCTCAAACCCATGTTCCAGTTCTATAAAGTATACGAATATTTTTATATATAAAGTCTAGCCAAAGCTGACATTATTTAAAAAAAAAAACAAGATTCCGCCTTAGCAAAAGGTTGGCGTATAAAGAAAAATTTGATTTTTAATTATTTTTGATTAGTTTTATTCTCATTAAATATGAATATTAATCCTAGTTAAGTTGCTAATATAAATGATTGTTTTGCTGTTTATAGAATGTAAGAGAAAGTTTCATTTAGGGATGGACAATATATACACATTCCGATTACCCTTTTGTAGTATGTGTATGTATTATATTGTATATATTGTATAATGTACCGTCACTACATAAACTTGTTGTATATTGAGCCCTTATAACTTTCGTAACATATAATCCAAGCCTTATTATGAACAACGTATAATAGTACAGTTAGTGTTCATACAAAGGATCTGTTATATAAATGCTTTTGGAAACATACTCCTACATTTGATTATACTAAATTTATATGTATAATGTACTTAGTATTTATAGCATATATCCTTTAAAATATAGCATAGTATATTTTATGTTGACTTACAGTTTAAAGATATTTGTTTAGTTGCCAGTTAATTAATTTAAACGCCACGCAATAATAAGTACCTCCATATACGTATTTCTAATATATTTAATGTTTATGGGATAATGAAAAAATCCTAATTTTTCCTGGTAGGTTTTGAAAAAACTTGATTAAATCTAATATATTCCATTAAATTTTTCGTTTTTTTTTTAAATAGAGATAGGTAAAGACTTTATTAATTATAATTTTTTTTTATTTTTTAATTAAAAATAGTATACATTCAAAATCTTTCGTCCGTTAAAGATACCTGTCTTTTTATCGTTATTTTTTATGTAGAGATCTAAATATTATTGTTCCTCATTCTATATATGAATTATTTCTGAAGTATTATCACATAGTATACTGTATACATTATAAATTGATCCTACAATTTAAGATTAATATGTCTTTTTCTGATATACCAACGGAGAAAACGTATAGAGTAGTCTGCTACAATATATTTAGGACAAATCTAAAAAGATCAAACACCTAATTTTTTTACAACTCAATGATTATAGTTGGCTTCTTGAAATTTATACCTTTTCAGCTTGAGGGGATTTTAGCACAAAATTACAATCCAATAAGGAATCTGAAAGGATCTCCAAAATGATTTCAAATGATCAAAGCACACTTTGGTCTCTGCTGGATCCTCCAAACGGACTCTTTACTGAGAGGATGGAAGAATTTTACAAGCATACAAAAATATATTATGAGCGTAAACAATATACGGACTGTGTTTTCTTAAATAGCCTTCTAGGGTTGGACTCAAAAGTATAAGCTATCAAATATCCACCAGTTTATTTGGTCAGGCCGACTTCCATAAGAAGTCAATCTCCCAAAATGTGTTTCTATACTAACTATTATATAACCGTTATTTTTCATCCGTTATACTTATTAATAACATAAATCATCAACATTGGATTGCCGAGGAATGGGTAAATAAAAAAGTATAAGAACAAATATATTAAAGATTAAATATTTTAGTCAAAATATATTAAACATTTTTTTATATATTCTGTATAATCCATAACTTTCAAATTTCATTTAACGCTTGTACTCGTTATTTACATAATATAAAAAAATACATAGCGTAAGTCAGTACAAAAATAGTATCCTTGATTGCCCATTTTTTTGAATATTTGCAATTTAGATTTTCTTGTTATTTTTTCAAAGTTCATTTATATTGCTTCCCAGATAATTTTGACCAAACTCTAGTTATCAGCAGTATCAGTAGAATAAAATGTATTTCATTACCTAGGACACGAACAAAATTTGCTGATAGAATGTTTTTGACCCTCGCTGCTAAATTGTGGAACTCTCTCCTTT
>JAAAKO020047864.1:0-11417 GCA_010015015.2 Bolitophila cinerea
TCAAAGGTATAACAATGGTGTACTGGCGTAAAAACTCTATGTATCGTCAAAAAAATAAAAAGTGGTGGTATATAGTGTAATTGCACTATACATCACCAGAAGTGGTGACATATAGACACTTTCATTTATTTTTATAATTTTTAGGGGTGTGAATTTAAGGAGGCAAATTATAAAGACGGTAAACTGTAGAAAAAGCCACACCTTTCTAAAAGCTATATTGTCTGCATGGTTAGGAAGATTTTCTACTCCATTTTTTTCCTGGTAAATAATATTATAGTTATAATATAATTTTTAATAACATTCTATTTTTTGTTAATCAATTTTTTCGTAAATATTCTTCTTTTTTTATTTTAATTTAAATTAAATTTCCTAATTTTACCAGAGATAGCAAAGCAGTAGAAGGGGCAAGCAATAGCTTTAAATGGTGTGATTTTTCCCTTTAACGGT
This sequence comes from Bolitophila cinerea, assembly GCA_010015015.2. Lineage (NCBI taxonomy): Eukaryota > Metazoa > Arthropoda > Insecta > Diptera > Mycetophilidae > Bolitophila > Bolitophila cinerea. Next base: position 448 of record JAAAKO020047864.1, read on the forward strand.
CGACTCTTAAAAAAACATTAATTTTTTTTACAGCTTTAAAACAACAACTCTTTAGAGAAGATTTTTACAGGGAAAATAAATCGTAAAAGACTTACCTCCCATCCTACATCTCTATCTTAATTTTTTTTGAAAATGGCTGCTCTAAGTTAATTTGACAGCACTAAGAGTTTTTTGTTTTTCTTGGTTAAAATAAAACAAATACACAAATGAACTAAGACTTATTGAATTTGTTTCTACTCCATTCTTTTAAAGGATATATTCGTAAATGTCCTTTAATTTGATTCAAAAACGGTATTCCTCTTAGACAATGCAAATAGTAGACTAACCGCCTCAGGGGAAGCATTATCTATAAAATACTTACTTTCTGGAACATGATTTTTTTCTGAAACGTTTTTGCATAGAAAGCCTTTTAGTGCTTCTCATCTAAACATTTTTTTCTATATTGCAAAAGAAGTTACAATATTTAATGTATTTTAGCCAAAAGTCATAATTTTAGAAAAGTGCGAAATACGATATAGTTATTGTTTTGTCCAATACTTATATCTAATTCACGTAATTTAGATAATTTCTTTAGACGCTATTTAGCATATTTATGAGTTTTTTTATTGTATACTAATTTGTCAAATCTTGAGTTCGTTAAAAAAACAAATTAAATGGCATTGGTTTTACTGAATTAAAGTTTTGAGTATACAAACATTTTCTATCTTTATCTTGAAAATTTACTGTCATTACCGTTTTTTATTTCGAATGCATTTTAGAGAGAAGTAAAATATTCATTATTTCAAAAGTCGTACTGACACAAATTTACTATAACTTTTAATAATCAATCTTTTGCACATAAATTGCTTACAATTTATGGCAATTGTTGCAATTAATATTTAAGGTTCCATTTAACTAGTAAATATGGCTTAAAAATATCAATATTGTAGCAAATTGAAAATTGCATAAAACAGCTTCGCTTTCGGTTGTTATAACTTATTTGTACACAATTAATGTAATAAAATCATGTTTTTTATGTAATATGTAAAATAAATATTTAAAATTGATTACAAAAATTCTTTTTTCTAATGAAATGCATCAGCAACGATATATTTTATCGTTTTAGTTTAAGAAAAAAAACAACAAGATAAAATACATTGTAAAAGCATATTTTTGGTGAGCGATTTATTTTATGCCTTTTTATATATATATGTTATTATGACGTAACCAGACTAATTTAACATAAAATACATTTTGTTAACTACAAACAATCCGCAACAATCACATACAATTTTGGTTTTACTTAAAATAATGTATTTTATTTATCCGCTGACATTGTACATTGGTGACTTTGACATTTTTCGTTTGTACAAATGACAGGATGCAATTAATAAAGTTGTCACTATACCACCGACAATCATCGACCAGACTAGAACGTCTAGAAATACCAGGATGTTTAGAAGTTTCTGGTTTATCATCTGCACCATTTCGTCGTTTAAGGAGATGCCCTAAAAAAAAAAATATGTTATTCGGAAATTATTGGAATGACCTGATTTTGTAGGTACCTCTTCCACCCAAACTGCTGGCATCAGAACTGTTTGTAGATTCTCCGTCAAGTCGATTTGATCCACTCGTCGCAGAAACATGTTAAACTGAACTTTCTTGCCTCCTTGGATCGGGTATCCGGAATTCTAAAGAAATAATGGAGAGAACAATTTATTAGATTAACTAGACTAGAGTACACATTACGATTACACACATAACATTAATAATTTAAATTAGTTTTAAAACACAAAATATATCAGGATATTTTAATTTGTATAAGAAGTCAAGGAAAAAATTAATTATATAAAAAAAATATATTTAAATTATATGAAAAATGTATATTATGGAAGATTTAGAGAATATTTAAACATCTTTTTATGAGTATTTAATAAATAAATATAAAAATATATTCTGCAAATACTTCCTAAAAAAAATTTAACAGACATCTCTAATTTTTTTAGATATTACATTAAATCCATCCAATATCCCAAAATAAAAAATAGTATAACTCTGTATAATTTTTTATTAGACATTCCTTGAGTTATAAATAAAAATTGTAAACGTAAAATATTTAAACATATGGGAGCTGTTAAGGCAATGGTGGTCAACCAGTGGTCATGCATCCCGCCAAGCTATTTTCTATAATCATTCCAAACGAGTCTATGTCAGTTAAGGAGCATGTTTAGTCGTAAATTCGCTTCTCAAAATAAAACACTCGCAATGTGTTTTATACGTTTATTTAATTTCATGTGATCTTAGATCATAAAATAAGTGCACAATAGTAGTACAGTTACAATAGTAGTATCGTTATATGTAATTGTGTGTATGTGTGAATAACAAAACCTCGTCAAGGCCTTGTCAGTGAAGTTGGTTAAAAAAAGGGTCTAAAAAACTATTGACGGTCATAATATACCAAGTGAAGTTAAAATTTAGAAATTTAGTACGGATTTGATTATTTATATTGGCCTTCAAATGGACTTGAGTTGGACAGGCCTGTTTATTTATATTTTTTCGAATAGTAAGAGGAAAAGTGTTAGGCTGACTAAGATTGAAGGTTAAGTCTTAGTGCATACAGCCGTCAAATTTTGGATCGGTGGCTCAATTTGAAGTACATGGTATTTAGTTTGAAAAAGGATTTTACCAACATGTTGACAAAACGTTTATGCCATCTTATTTCTTTAACTCTCATTATGTTTTTTTTAGTATCGGAGGATTGGACATCGCATACTCTTAAAGCCGAGTTCTAAGTTTGCGCTGAAAAAAAACATAATTTCTGCTGCTGAATTTTCAGCTTAAAAATCTGTAACAAATAATGTGGATTTTGGTTATGAAGTCTCGCTTAATGAGTACTGAATTCTGCCTGTTTTTCAGTTTTCAAATGGTACTGAAAAAAATGGCGGTCGGCTATATTATCGAATCCGCCATCTTGTTTGTTTATTATTAAAATCTCAAAATAAACGACGTGCACGAAAAACTTAAATTACCACCATCTTTTCCTAAGGTTTTCACCATAAACAAAATTCAATAAACTCAAATACACACAATGGTGCACATCCATTTGTTTTCAGCTAGCTAAAATATTTTCAGTTTGCAATTATCTTTCTAAAAAATTTCGCCAGCTGAAAGAGTGCGTTCAATGTTTGTCTCAATTTCAGTTTGGGACAAACTATCGTGAACTTAGTTTGTAACAAAATCTGATAAATGAAAAATCCTCACTTTCAGTGCAAAAACGCGTTTGGTATTGAGTTCGCACGAACTTGATGTATTTTTTCAATAGGTATTTTAAAGTATCGCCTAAATGTGATCGTTTTTTTATATGCTTTCTTGCCGATACGCATAAATGCCTTTACCTAAAGGTCTGTTTTATAAATGCTCGCGATACTGATCGCGATAAAATGCTAGTGTAGCAACATACTAACATAACTAACATAACTAACATACAACAAATATGATCAACAGGCTCAAATTTTTAGCATACTACTGCACTAGCCTTTTATCGCGATCATAATCATTGCTCGCCATCATAAAAAAGACCTATAATTGAGCATGCTAATTATATCGAGCAACGTTGTTATTATAATACATGTATTTTTGCTGCTCGTGATAGCAAATTAAGCAGCGTTCATACTCGTAAATCAGGCCTTATATATTTCATTTGCTTTTTTTTTATTTTATTAATGGATAGAAATCAAAAAAGTTTTGTCCACTAACAGTTTTCTCCTAATATGTTTTACAAAAGTACACATTTATTATTATTACAATTATGCTTTTAAAACAATTATTAATTCTATATTTTTACTCACCGGTTCAATGTCCACGAAAATCTGGTGTTTCTCGCGATCCGGATGCAGTCCACGTACTGTCCGGTATTCAGCAGCAGCACCCATCATGTGCGGTAGTGTCAAAACCACTGGCGCACCTTTAACCCAATGTGCAAATTTATATTATTATGCATTATGCATAAGTTAGGCATATTTAAATATTATAAATTTATTTGGATGTCTCACAAAGTCTTTGGTACAGCAATAAATTCGAAATAAATACTAGATTTTGTTTCGTAGACGTCATGACAACGCACGAGCACTTTAACGTCACATAGGACTTAACTACTTAACATTCTTAAAAATAACGTTAAATTTGAATATTTTTCTTATAAATCACTTCTATTAGATTTAATATAACTAGTATATGTGTGCCTTCGTGAACACAGAATAGATTGCACTCTATGCGTTTGTGTGTGTGTGTTATTCTAAAAATAAACACATATATTTATTCTCACTTTCAATTCGCGGAGAAGATCAGCGTGCAAGAAAAGATCAAAGGCGATCGCGTGATCTTGGGGTCTTGGCTGATTTTATTGTCTCTATAATAAAATATAGTAACTCTACGAAATATAAAATGTAAATAAGTGATTGAGTGGCTGGCTATTAGATAGCGCTTTATGGCGATCGTGTTGTTAGTTTTTTTAGATAATCGATACTAAATGGTTGCAAGAGTGAAGATTGCGGTGATCGATCAGCTTCGGCGGACACAATGTTGCCAACGTTGCGGTGATTAGTGATGGGCGGAGACGTTGTACTAAACGCATCGCTTTGTTTTGTTGTTGTCGTAGATTGCTTTGGCCTTTGTGATGAAGCTGATAAAGTAAACAACTGTTTAGTAGACTTTGCGGAAGTCACAGCCGTTCCGAAGCTAAACGAGTAGACGGGTTTTTTGATTGGAAGACCACTTTTGAAATAGAATGGATGAAATGTGGATGGGGTTTTGGTTGTAGGTACGTATCTGGGAACATTTGGATTTTTGAACTTGAAACGATCAAATACATTTGTAGTTGGCTTGGTAATTGTTTTTGTTGAGCTTGTGTTGGGTCGAGAAGTCGTTGATGAAGACTTGCTTTGGGATTTATTTACTGTAGCTGTTGATTTAGTCCACCATATTACCTGCTGCTGCTGTTTCGTCGTTCGTTTAACCGTTTTCTGTGTTGTCACCGCTGGTTTCAGGGTTGTTGTATGAATGGTACTGAATTGCAGTGATGCAGTGGTTGGCTTTGACCAAGTCGTTGTCACCGGTTTCTTTGTTTTTAATTGATTTAAATAAAAGTCAAAGATATTTTGAGTTACAGGAGCTTTTGTGGATGATTTTTTAGTGCTGGCAAAAGTGTTGGCGTTCCAGGCATTTGGAACTCGTTCTGTGGTTGCTCGAAGTGATGGTGTGACTGTGAATGGTGTTTTGTTGGTGGTTGATTCAGAAACTGTTTGAGTCCACTGCCACGGACGAATTGTAGTCTTTGCAGATGAGGTAAAGTTCCTAGCATTTATAAATCGTTCTGTTGTTGCTCTAAGTATTGGTGTAACAGTGATTGGTTTAATGGTATTGGTTATTGCATTAACTGTTTGGGTCCATTGCCTCGGATGAATTGTGTTCGATCCAGGTGAGGCAGTTGTAGAAAAAATTCTCGTTGGACCTCTCACGGAAGTTGTTGTGTCCCAACAGCCATCCGTGTACTTGGCCGATTGTCCTTTACAGTACGGCTGGTACACTGCCCACGCATTAAATCCATCACCTGAAATACCCTGATGTTCGTGGTAGATCTTTTTCATGCACTCAATGTCATCGGTGATATCGTTATTCTCTAGATCGGCACAGGACAGGCCACACACCAAGCCGGCACCGGGTGGAGAACACCAGTAGATATCGCTGATTTGAAAGAGACCATGATCTCCACTACCGTCTGCATTCAGATGTCCTACGGCAGAGGTATTAAAGCTTGACTCGTGCTTTGCAATGCATACCCAGGTGGCTAACTGATCCTCTGGAATATGATGTGTGTCTCTTAATTCACGAGCGAGTTCACAACGACTGTAAACTTTTCCTTTGCCCACTCCCAATTTAGGTGTGAACTTTGGTGGTGGAGCTGTTATAGCCGGACGATGCTCCAACGTGGTTGACACAAGATTTTCTCGCTCATCATCCGTAAAACATCCCGAAATGTAATGATCTGACTTTGATTTACAATACGGATTATACACTGCCCACGCATTAAATCCGTCACCGGATAACCGTTGATGTTCCGTGAAAATCTTGCGCATGCATTGCACGTCATCAGTAATATCCGAGTCCTCGAGGCTAGCACAAGACAGACCGCATGCCCAACCATTACCCGGTGGTGAGCACCAGTAGATATCACTAATTTGAAATAATCCGTGATCACCGCTTCCGTCAACGTTCAGATGACCCACAGCAGATGTATTGTAGCTTGACTCGTGCTTAGCAATGCAAACCCAGTTTGCGATCTGCTCCAGAGGAATTTTGTGTTTGTACCGGAGCTCTGCAGCGAGTTCACAACGCTTGAACACCTTGCCTCTGCTATGAGCGTATACAATGGTCTTTGCAGATGTTTGCACTGGTTTTGTTGTTGTTCTTTGGACTGAAATTTGCTGATTATTCTCAATAAAGCATCCCCTTGTGTATTCTGAAGATCTATTTTTACAGTACGGCTGGTACACAGTCCACGCATTGAATCCATCTCCAGATAAGCGTTCATGCTCTTCGTATATTTTCCGCATGCACTCTACATCATCCGTAATATCTGAATCCTCTAGCTTTGAACATGATAATCCACAAACCCAACCATTACCTGGTGGGGAGCACCAGTAAATATCACTGATTTGAAATAGTCCATGATCAGCACTGCCGTCGACATTTAAACGACCGATGGCAGAAGTATTGTAGCGTGATTCATGATGTGCAATGCAAACCCAGTTAGAAATCTGTTCTTCTGGAATCTTATGCTTGAACCGCAATTCGTTGGCCAGTTCACAGCGTTTGTAGATTTTATTCTGTTTCACAGACTTTTTCCATGGCAACTCTGTTGTCGTCAAAACAACTAATGGTTCTTTTCGTTGCAAAGGTATTATTGAGTTCTGATCGTCCTCGTCGAAGCATCCATCCACATATTCTTCTGAACGTCCTCGACAGAACGGTTGATACACTCTCCATGCATTGAATCCGTCACCGGACAACCGCTGGTGCTCTGCATAGATTTTTCTCATGCACTGAACGTCATCTGTAATGTCAGCGTCTTCTAATCGAGCACATGACAATCCACATACCCAACCACGCCCGGGTGGTGAACACCAATAAATATCGCTGATCTGAAATAGTCCATGATCAGAACTGCCGTCCATGCTCATTGATCCCACAGCTGAAGTATTGAAATTCGACTCATGCTTTGCGATACACACCCAGGTGGCAATCTGTTCTGCTGGCAATTCATGGATGTACCTCAGTTCCCGTGCTAGCTCACATCGATGATAAATTCGATTCCGGTACTTTGTTACACTTGAAATACGCTTTGTCGGTGCAACATGATGCCTTGTAGCGTGATGCACTATCGGTTTAACAGCACTTTCGAAACAGTCTTGAACGTAATCCGCTGCTATATTACGACAGAATGAATTATACACTGGCCACGCATTGAAACCATCACCAGACAAACGCTGGTGCTCCTCGTAGATCTGTTGCACGCACTGCACATCGTCTACGACATTATCATCCCGAAAACTCGTACACATTGCATCACATGCATTTCCGGCATCACCCCAAGCAGAACACCAGAACTGATCACTGATCTTAAATAAACCATGATAACCCGTGCCTTCGGCATCGTAATCCACTGCCGCACTATCAAACCGTGACTGATGCTGGGCTATGCACACCCAAGTCGGTACGTTCGATGCACTGAACCGTTTCCGGAGAATTCGCGCAAGCTCACAGCGATCAAACGTCTTGGCATGACTCAGGTGTCCGAATACCAGAAATACCAATCCGACGATACTCAACGTTATTTTCATAATTCTTGCGCCAAAAAAACTTATTTTTTTATTATTTATTGATGCGCGACGTTTCCGATCCGACGGTACACTAAATGTTTTTCAAAGCTCCAGTGCTATCTATATAATAACAAATGCTAAGAAGATCATCGCGGTTTAAGCAAATCGTATTTACCCCACTCCATAAACACCTGCGTACGTATACCTGCGTTGCGTCGACGATCGCATCGCGTGCGATATTAATAGTTATGCTCATCGCATAAAAAACACATTTTTATTCACCAATTTCGAACGTATGCAAATACATGTGTAAACAAAGAACAAATCTTTAATATATTGTTTATATATATATATATACTCGTATGTATTAGTTTGTAATGCGCGGATTCGATCATAAAGATCGTAATAAGATGCCGCGCGTCGCAAACTTGCTAATGCTTGTGGTGATTAAGACAGCTTAATTGATTCCGAAATTTGCATGTGTATTTACACAAACGATTTAACTATACTTACATAGTATTATATGCTACAAATAAGTTAGAAAATAAAATAAACGTGTGTGTTATTATTTATAAAGTGCGATGAACGGGACGAAAGAGTGCGCGTGGATAGTATAATGCGATTAGTAAATATCAACAAGTTGTCAATTCTCATCAATCATAAAGCCATTGCCAATAAGTTTTTTTTCTTCTTCTTTAAAGTGTGACTATTTAAATAGATACATTATTATTACCATGTTTGCATTCTGTTTATTACCATCTGATTGAATTGTATATTTTTTGTCACTTATTTTAATATAACCAAATTGATTGCTATTATTTTATCAAAATAACCTTTTTTTATTAAAATATATAAAATTAAGGTTAGATAATGATCTTCTTTAAATTATTGTTAAACATCCTAAAGTCGCATGTTTTTGTCATATATTTTTCTAATGATATATAGATAATATAATACTATATAACGTCATACATCACAAGAAGTTCGCAAATATTATGAAAATATAAACAAAATCAATGAAACTGGTTATTTTTCTAAATACAACATTTGATGAAAATAATACTTTGTCCACTCGCATATAAATCACCACAAATATTGCCAAATGCCAAAAATATTTGAATTACTAATTTATATTGTCAAATCTATTCTTCTGTTTGACACCATCCACTTGGTTTTGTCACTTTGTTTTATTATACAGGTTGGTCCATTTCAAGATGCTAATCCGTTAAAGGGTGATACCTAAACTCACATCCTCTTAAAAAATATATGGGAGAGGTTTCGACTTTCTACTACCCGCACTGAGATGAAAGTGGGTTTTGCTTAGTAAATATAACAACAATTTTGACGTTTAGAATCAAAGCGGTGTCTATGCATTTTTTTATATTTTATAATTAAACAAAATAAACTTGGAAAATATAAAGTTTTATACATTTATATAATTTTTTAAAATATATTTTTTAAATTTAAAAAAAATCCATTATTGTAACTTTTACAATTTTTTATTTAATTAAAAACTTTCTTTTTTAAAAAAAAGGAAAAGACACCGGTTTGATTGAACCTTGCTAAACCCTATAGTAGGCTTTTTTAATATGTAATTAAGAATTAAATTTATGAGTATGCGTCCTTAGCTTTTATGTTACAACTTAAATAAAGGTAATTAAATAACTATTAATGAATCGTAATAGTGTTTGCCTAGTATCAAACCAAAGACATTTTTGTCTCTAAGTATGTGGTACACATAGACTCCGTCCCATATATTTTTTGAAAACAAGAAATCATCGCTTAACATATTGGCATCTTGAAAAGTCAAACCTAAAATTAAGCATATAGAGAACTGTACCCAGTCACTGGCCCTTTGCATATGACATTTAACCTTCAACAAATAGAAATCATCGAAATCGATAATATTTTTCCTCAATATGTGTATATATAGTTTTATACGCACATTTTTTGTTAGCCAGGAACTCGGATTTTCACCCAAAAACCAAATTCGGACCCGAAAAATTGTTCATTTAAAAATAAGTCTTAAAACATAACTAGAAATAATTGCAATGTATTTATATCGTTATATTATTTGCTTCATTTTATTAGTGGCAGTAATATAAATTTATTTTGGTATTTAACTAAATTAATTAAATAATACTATGTACGATTTCAATCTTGTATAAAGCTATTCAATTATTTACTTAATCAGGTTTTTAATTAAAGTTGAATTTTCCAAACAATTTTCATCTTTTAACCTTTAATTATATTTTATTTGTAGAAGTTGGGCTTTGTTTTTTTAATAAAATAATTTTCTAATTGATCTATTCTTTGGTCATTTTCCATTTTGATACGTCCTGTAAAAAACCTTTCCCACCAAACAAATAAATGTGAGATGGACATTTTCATTACAAGTTAAATGGTATTATTTGATACCGAATTTACTTAATTAAAAAAATGCAGACACTACAAATGCTTGCTCTGTGCCTGAACTTTTCTGTATGCACCAGACAGAGAATACTCCTGCGACATATTTCAAATGTCTGTTACATGAGCAGACAAATGACAACTAAAAACGTTTTCCGACATGCACAGGCAGACAAATAACGCAGATATTTAGCAAAATGTGACAGACTTTTAGAGAAATGTAATCGTACCTTAAAATAGATAAAGAGAGTCTACTTAAAAAAACAGTATGTCTATAGAAAAACCATCAGTAATAAGTTAATGCTTTTCCTTGTGGTCGCCAAGAAAGCGGAAAAGACTGAGCAGAATTATTCATTTTTGTTGTTCATGCGTTTTTTAACAGCAACGTTGCAGCAGATTAATAGATTTAGTATGATGATTTTACCGCGATCAGTATTGCGAGCATTTATAAAACAGGCATATTGTTTATATTTTTTAGTTCTGCCTGGTATTTGAAACATAGTATAGGCTCCGGACTCCCGTAGGAAAACGTGAGATTCGTTTCATATTGGTAAATTTGCATTGATTCTATTGATTTATTGATAGTCTGTTGAAAAGACATAAAAAGTCGTTACTTTTCTGATGAAAACTTTTGAGCTTAGAATGCACTTTCAGCATAAGCAAACGGTTTAGGACATTGAATCCCATATATTAACTCATATATAT
>JAAAKO020047875.1:0-11416 GCA_010015015.2 Bolitophila cinerea
GGTGTCGGAATGCTAGAGCGGCGTTGGACTGATTGTATCAGTCTTGAAGGAATGTATGTTGATGAATAAGATCGAATGTTGCCAAAAAATGTGTTTTTCTTAGTTATCCTACGGACTTATTGAGTGATGTTATTTTAAAATTTTAGTAATTTTTATATCTTCGATTACAAAATTTTATTTTTCAACATTTTGGATTAAAATAAAGGTTTTACAAAAATTCGTTTTACTAAATTCTATATTACAAAATTCTATAAAACTTTTGTTTGTAAAAGCATAATGAAAAAAATATATTTATTTAAAACATTTGTTATTAGTAAACGGCGTTTTATAATCCAGAATTTCAAAAAAACATTTTGTAGTCCTCAGTTTTTAAAAATAGCATAACATGTATTTTAACTTAATTCTTTATTTTATTTCTAGATTAAAATTCAATAATATATTTAACAAAATTCTAAATTACAAAATGTATTTATTCAAAAAAAATTAAGACTGACTTGTGTTTAAATGAAACAGTCCATAAGAATGGTGGTTATAGAGAAAATCTTTTTCTAAGCCATTGCCTTAGCTTATACTATTATTCATTCCCTGGTAAATAATTATTTCTTTTTACTATTCTTTTGTTTATTATTTGCATGTATTTTGATTAGCAAAATATTTTTATTAACAATGCAAATAACTTTATAAATCTATTTCAAAATTTTTTTTTTTGTGGTACCATAAAAGAATAGAAGCTTGACCTATTTTTTTCTATCAATTTGTATCTTTGTAAATTCCTCGGCCCTTGATAACACTTCCTTCAAAAATCGTTTAAATATATGCATTTTTCACATTTAAAACCTTCTCTCCCTTCAGGAGAACTTTGTTCTAATTTTAATTATCATATTCATAATCAGCGCTAAAAACTACATTAAAACAGTGTCAAATTTATGAGTCTCGGAATTCGTAATCTCTTAAAATGTAATGCAGAATTTTGAATTACCAGAATCATTATACATACATAAATAAAAATTTTAATTATCAAAATATATTTATGAGGAAGCATTAAAAATGAGTATCTGATAAAACTTATTTGGGTTATTGATAAAGAAAAATATATTTCGGTTTTATCAAAAATACTGGAATTGTAAAAATAATAAAATGAGATTATTTTTACAATTCCAGTATTTGCAGTTACCTAGAAATGGAATTTGTAATTTGCATACAGTTCACGAATTTTGCTATTTTCATCTTTAGCATAGAGAACAATCTAATCATTTTATATATTTTTGCGATTAACCCAAAGTAAATTGTGAACATAATACTGTTTTATCAGAAACCCTTAAAGTTGACAATTCAGAGCTTTTTGTGCCGCTCATTGATAAAAAATTATGTCAAAAAAATACTTGAACTTTTTTGATATTCGATATGCTATACACTAAAGAACAAAAATAATATATTATTTTCATAATAAATTCAATTTTTATTTTTTGTGCATTACCAATTAAACATATTTAATTATTTTTAATAAACTTTTTAAAAATTAAAAAATAATATTGATTTTTTTTTATTATAATAATAATTTTCATTATAAAATATTAAAAATAGCCATTTTATTAAATATTAGTTGCTAATATTTAAAAAAGTGAAAAAAAAATCTTTTTTAATGAAATAATACATTTTTCTAAGTTTTATGCTTGAAACAATAAAATATTTCACAAATAATACGCAAGTGATAATTTTTAAATTTTTAAATCTTAGGCAATTTTGACGATTTCATTAAAAATAAATTTAAAAAATGGGTTGATCTAAAGGAAACAAACATTAAATTATTACAAATTTTCTAAATTGAAAAAAAAAAGAATAAAAAAATATACTTAGTTACACAACATATAAATAAGATTCTATAGTTTATGTGGATGCCTATATACATATTTCCACCACTGTACATTATACAATACAATTTGTGGATTGTGTGGATCGTGTTGTATATATGGTATTTTTATCGGTTCTGCTTCGACTTTGCGTGAGAGACCTTCGTATAAGTATATTAAAATGAGTTTGTGTGAGAGTTTATTAGTAGCTACTTTTATAGAAAAAATCGATTAATTTAATTCATTTAATATGCAGTGTGACAGGTTGATGACGTCTGCACCTGTGCCAGTGCTTGCTGTAACATGTTTTTGATGTGATATTTTTTTCAAATCTTTGATATCCAAATATGTAATTAAAATGCCAGACATATGCAAAATAAATATTTTTGCTTCCAAAATAATGGTAATGATTAATAATATAAATATTTTTTTAAAGAAATTAAAATTTATTTAATAAAAAACAACTATTTATTTGTAACAAAATAAATACCAAATTGGGGTCATTTGCAATAAAATCAATAGAACTGGCACATTACATCACAATTCCAATCCGCACGAATTCGGACATGTCAACACGTTGCCAATTCAAAAGTGCCAATAAATTACCTTCAAAAGTGCACGCAATACAATTTGGGACACACGCACACATACACACACACACACAGAAATCAAAACACAAAGTACACACCTTGTTGACATACATATTATAAGACATAACAATATACGCTCGCACGGTAATCGCAAGAAACACTATATAAACACTTACGTTACCGCCACTTCGCAAGTGCGTCGCGTAATCCCATCGCATTAGCATTATGCCAATAAAAACCAATGCGCTCGATGACATTCATTAACATACGCACGCAAAAATCAGCATTACAGCTGCGCACCGCGCGATCACGCATAAACAACGAGACATCTTTAATATTCCGTAGTGAACGCGAGTATATCGTGTGCGAGCACACCTGAATTTTAAACGATTTTATAGAAAGACAACAACAATAACAATCACAAAAAAACAACTTTACTTAAACTTTAAAATTTACAGATTCAAAAGCCTTGAGAGAGAAAAGTTTATTTTTATTTGGGTTTTATCGGGGTAATAACCAGTTACAAATAGCAGAGCTTACAGCCGGCGGCCGGCTAGACCCTTAAATTAAACGGCCGGCGGTATGTTTAGCATCAGACAGTCCAAAAAACCGCACACCAAATCAAAAATCTCATTTTTTTCTAGATTCGTTCCTTTGTCGCTGACTTTGGAATTGGAACAGTGCCCAATTAAACCAAAAAACGCAAAAACCACTTGTGAGTGGAGCAAATCCGGGCATGAAGAAAACACCAAGCAAAAGTCCGTAAAAGTGCGTAAAAGACCGTGTTAGGACCCGGACGCAACACATAATGACGTTTGACGGCTTGGCCACCATGAGAAAAAGACGTAGCCACAAAGTAAAATCGACATTTTAAAACCATGGTGATAACTTTGATTTAAGGGGGGGAAGGTAAATGCTATTGATTCTACTTTCATTCCATTATTTGCTAAATAGTTAACTATTATGCTATAGTTTGAACCCAATTTATCTGGTAAATATAATTCTTGTTCCAAATTTTTAATTTTTATTTTGAGGCAAGATTTCTAAAAAAAATAATCCGACAAATCCATGGGAAATCCCGGAAAAATCCTTGGGAAATTCCGGGGAAATCCTGAGAAATATCCCCAAATATCCTGAAAATATCCAGGTGGTGTGATTTTTGAGGCAAAGACATTTGCTACAAAGACAAATGTGGCTAAACCTAATATGAGTCTAAGACAGATGCGGCACATGACAAATGAGGCAAACATTTTAGACATTTGCGGCACTTTTATTTCAGGCACATGACAAATGAGGCGAGGCTATTTGGAAAATGAGGCATATGACAAATGCGGCACATTGTCAGGACAAATGCGGATTTTAATATTACTATATAAAAATAGCCACATTTGTCTTGCAATATTACCAATTCTAATAAACTATGCTATCTATATTGTTAGTTAGTTGTTACAGCAAACATTTTATACATCGGTAGTGTATAGTGCATGTCGACTATATATCCCCACTTATGGTTTCTTGTAATTTCAAAACTAAAAAAAACTCTAATTTTTAATGAAATTCTTGATTTTTGCTAGTCTTTTGTAAGTATTTTGCTTGTTTCAACTACTACTTTCAACTACTTTTACTATTATCTTTTAAATTAAATTATTTTAGCGCACTACCAAGCCCTTTTTAAATGCGATGTATATGAAATAAATAAGCCGCATTTGTCCTAGCCGAAATTATCATTTGCCGCATTTGTCATTTTCTCATTTTAGGAATTGACGAATTTGTCCTATGCCGCAAATAAACTATGCTGCAATTAACAAAATAGGTGCGGCTATTTGTCTTTGCCTCAAAAGTCCGACTCCCAAATATCTCACTGTCACATTTCTTGAAATAATAAGAAATTCCGAGAAACAGAAAATCGACAAAAAATCACGGGAATCAGTAAAATCTCGGAAAATTATTAAAAAGTGTTTTTTTTCCTTTTTTGTTTTTCGTTAACCGGAGATTTCTCGGGAGAAAATCATGGGGATATCCTAGGAAAATCCCCTTATAATCCCGGAGAAATCCATGAAAAATATCAACTTCTTGGAGAAATCACATATAAAAATCTGAGGAAATCTCGGGAAAACCGAGAGGAATCCCAGGAAAAACCCGAAGAATCCCGGAGAAATCAGGGAAAATCATGAAACCATAGTTTTTGTAGGTTCAGGTTAAGGTTATACTTTAAATTAAAGACTTTAAAATGAGACTTTAAATAGCAGCAGAAAAACTATAGTCTAGCCAAGATTGAACCGGGTTCCTCCCGATCACAGTCAATCGCGTTATTTCTATAAAAGGCAGCTTGCCAACCTCAATCTGTACATAATATTAAAGGTAAACATACTGTATTTAGTATAGCAACGACTTTAGCAGGCCGTTTCTATAAAAAAATCTCTGATAAGTAGCTTAATTCAAGTATTGATAATGTTTTTTTAAATTTATAATCTTCATCTGGGAACCAGGATTCTGCGTATAGATGGCGTTGATGTCAATTTTTGTGAGTTCAACTTTTAACAACTCATATTGGTTCTCAGCCAGACCTTACCTTGATTTAGTTAAATACTATGAAAGCGGTAGTCTGCGTGCAACGAGACGAGGATTCGTCCTCTTATACAATCTATCAATTTAAAATGTTGTTTAAAGCTACTCTTAAGCTACTATTAGACGGGCATTTTTTTGTGGCATTGCCACAAATGTCGCTCTGACGTCACAATTGCGTCACAATACCGTCATTTAAATGTCGCCTCGTCTGTTCGATATTTTTGAGACATTTAAAATGCCATCCAAAATGTCACGACTTTTGTGGCATTTAAATGTCAAATAAAAAGAAAAAATATAAATATAAATTTTGAAGGAAAGTCTTTGATAAATAATTTAAAATGCCCCCTCATTTTTTTGTTTGGTAAGAAAAATATTTTACAGGATAGTTTTTGGTATAATATCCACAGCTATCCCAAAATGGCTTCAGACGACTTCCCAATTATTTTTATTGACAAGCCAACGATAAATAATTAGATATGACCGACTCAATAGATTTTTTAGGATCGGCTCGTCTCAATGTATGCCCATTTTTCTTACACTAGTATATAATTCACTTCGATGAGTAAACTTCCGAGAACCATTTTGATATCTGGATGAAGTTTGCGACCTCTTTGAATCATGATTCATGAATTGCATATATATTGAAATAAAGGGTGATCCCAGACATTTCGTTCTGCTGTTATGTAGAGACGGTCATTGACAGAGGTAGTTCTTTAGAGTTTCGTTTTTCGTGTTTCATCCCCTACATAAAGAGGAAGATACTGACTTTGTGGAAATGGTTTCTGAAACAGTTTCCTGTTAGTGTTTTAACTTATGGAACTCGGAAGATACGTAATCACTTGTCATCAGATCGTCAATTAAACAACATTTATGTATTTTTATAACTTTAATAAATATATAATTAAACCTCATGTTTTATACACTAAATTCAGTGTATAATTAAAGGCATAAAGTTCGACACATCAGCCCACAGTTAGTTATAAATGAGGAATATTTTTGTTACTTTTTTTGAAGACTGATCTTTTAACAAGGGTTTCCCATTTTAAAGTATGAAGTTTGTTCATGCGATTTTAGATATTTGTTCTCCTGGAGGATTGGGAGATGTCTATGATAGGTTCGATGAGAAAGTTTTTCAGATCCTTTGCGTGCCAGTTCATCGGCAATCAAATTATTTGTACTGAATAGCCTTCGATGAAAATTCGAAATACCCACCTCAACATTGCATAGAGTTGAAAAAATTACAGAGTTATCTAAATCGATAAATAAAGGTTTTTCCATCCTGTAAATAACTTTGAATATCCCAACAAAATAGTTTAGGTGAGCATTTTTAAATAATCAGTGGCTATCCAGTAATTAAATTATTATAGTCGCCAGAAGCTTTTTATGGATAGTTGTGGGGGATCCATCTGTTAAAATAAGTAGCTTTCCAAAAAAAGTTGAGAAGTTCATATTTTTTAATTATCTATGTCTATGCAGTAAAATTAACTCGGTTGTAACCCAAAGCTATTTTGGGTTATAAAAATAGAAAAATAAACTGTTGCTATTTCCTTAAGATGTGACATTCTCGTGTGATCATAATTTTCTTGCGTGATCATTTTTTTTTTTCAAAAATGTCAAATTCGCTCCCATACGACAATTTTTCGGCGCTGTGCATTATTCTCAAGAGACCTAAAGATAATACACTGGCGAACTTATTGTTAGGATGACGTCAGCGCATTGCAATGTCACAAATAACGCCCGTCTAATAGCAGCTTAACAAAAGCATTTTATAGTTTTTGGAGCTTATTTTGGGCAACATTTTGAACAGACATTTGATGCTGTCATGTTTGGTTAATTTAGCTTTATTTTCAATTTTCGGGAGCTACTATGTGCAGCGTTTTAGTGGCAGCCATTTTTGGATTAATTCAAAAACGTTTCAATTCTTTTTAAATTAAATTGGCTTAAAAAAGAGTAACCCAAAAAAAAAGGATCAAAAAAAAATATTTTTCTACAGAAAAATGTGCCCAAAATAAATAATAAATATAAAAAATGTATGTATACCCAAAAAATCCCAAATTCATATAAAAATAAATTACCTACGAAATCCCAAGTTCCAAAATCCCGTGGTTCAAAATTCTGCGTTAAAATAAAACGTGGCTAAATTAAAACAACATCTGGCGTATTGGGGATGGCGTATAGTACCCTATTACCAACAAATTGTGAATCATAGGGAATAATAACCTAGAGCCCTGCAATAGTACCCTATATAACCAACACCCTTGATTTTTTTGTTACTGACTGACGAATTTCATTAAAAGGATCTTTTATTTTTATTTTTTTTTATTTTCTGCTACAGATTTTTTTTAAATACCCGTTTTTTAAAACAATTTCATAGCAATTCTAAAAAGCATATATGCACATACCACATATAATGTACAAATTGTCCCGCAGTATTATACAAACTACTTTATTATCAATTTAATTTATCTAATTATACAGTGCGCTCTGTATATTACACGCTTTGCGGTTTGTGTGGCAACACACTGTTAAACATGCTAATTTATGTGTTAATTCCATATCGCTCGCATAAAAGCATAATGTATAGCATATATGCTCGTATATCTGCATAATGTCAACTACTTTCTCACCCACGCGCGCGTTTGCGGCACATTTAATTAAGAAACGCATATACAAAGAAGATTCGTACCCACAAAGCCATATAGAGTGTAATTATAATTAAAAATAAATCTTATCATAATGGAGTGTGTTCTCTGTGCTGGTTGCTGATGATACAAAACATCAGTACCCTCCCGCCTCGCCCGCTGCGCCGCGCAGCTCCGCATTGCGCCGTACCACACGGGAAAAAAACACTCGCATTTGTACGGTTTCTCTGAATGAATGGACATTTTGACATGCATTTATTTCTCAGGCGCATGCATAATTGTTCTCAATGGCTTTTGTCTTTGGCGTGAGTGCATTGTGCAACCGAAAGTACAACATCTTCGAATGAGCATAATTCGAAATAATTGTTATTTATTTTAAATGTCCATGCGCTTATCAAAGAACTAAGAGAAATCCAATTCTAAATTCCAGAACAGAAATATATGGATTGAACGTCTCTGGTAATTATCTAAAGAGGCGAAGCCACACCAACGTTCAGACACGTTCACAATAAATAATTAAATGAGATCAGTTTAAGAGGTTTATCGACCCTCATAAATATCGTCGTTGCGCTACTAAATGTGCACTTATGATTGCTGGCGAACGGCGCGCGGTCGGTCGGCGCGCAGTGCATCTCAGAGAAGTGCATGTAATTGCATATGGATATGTGTTGCACGCGTGCGTCTAACCCGAGCATGTGCAAGTGTACTACATATTATATAAAAACGAATACATTAATACGTTGCACATACTATTTAAATTAGAAGGCATGCGTGTGTGTGTGTGTCTTTGTACTACATAATGTACATTGTACAATTATATATGAAAGCTTATGTCCCGCATTCGCTCTCATAGAGAATGTATATTACACATGGTGTACACAGTAGTGAAAACCACAAGGGTTAAAGATTTCTATATAACTTTTTAATTATAGGACTAATTACAGGCCATAGAAATTAAAATTTATAGATTTTTTTCTACGAGAATGATGTTACAATTTAAAAATAAAATTACTCCCCTACCCTTAATATTTGGTATGGGTTAACCCATACACAATTCGAAAAAGGGATGAAATGCAAAATTTGAAACGGAAACGAATAAAAAAAACTAAAAACGCAAAAGTTTTATTTTCGTGGTCAAATATCCGTCCTGTTTTTAAGGATGTTTTTCATTTGTATGAAAAAATTAAAATACAGTTTAAGGGCGAATTTGTAAAAAAAAGTTGCACCCAATATTGAAGGAAAGAGCACCTGAGTTCGAATCAGCTGTCAGACCTGAGTTCGAATCAGCTATCAGATCAATACTCTTGCCCTCCTCACTTCACTTTGAGGGAGGGGGGGTTAAAGTTTGTATGAAACTTTGGTCATAGAGTACTATTAAACTTCCCAGAATCTGCTTGTTTATAGGGTTGCTATTGTAAAGCAAGATTTAGCTCGGAACCTTGAATTTATTGGTAATTTTTACACGTCTAGAATGGTTCATCACTACAAGTTGTGTAACTTTAAATGCAAGAACCCATAATTAGATGTTCAGATAGTTGTCCATTGATGGATTTAATATCTGAGCCTGATTTAGTTTATTTTATTATGTGTTTTGATGTTCTATTGTTTCATTAGATATGTTGTTTAAATAATAATGTACGTTACGTTACACACAAAATATGTCATGTTTCTCGTATGATTTTTTCATAAAAGAAGGGGCAAATAAGCCCAAATTATATAACAAAATATTAATAAATTAAAGAAAATTAAAAATGTTATTTGATTTTGATTTGATGTTTTATATGTTACCTTTTTTCTACCAATAAATTAATATATATAATAATTAAATAAATACGTCAACAGGCGATAGCGGTTTTTAATTTAAAAGAAATAAATAAAAAAATGTGTTGCCGTAGGCATTAAAACACTTTTTACATGAATAACCATGGTAACAACATTCTAAAATCGCTAAAATGAATACAGGGTTTATTCCTTTTAAAACATGTAAAAAACTGTACACTTGCCTTTTTATTTTTATTTAAAAATGAAAAAGGCGAATAAAAAAAAGGAAAAATAAAAATATGCAGTTATTATTTATTGAAATCATTCATTTGAATGATGTTTTTTTAATCTTCAAAAACAATTTATACAAACATAAACCCCCCTCCCTCAAAAGGTAAGGGGGGGGTCGAGAGTATCAATCTGACAGCAGATTCGTACTCAGGGTCTTATTTCATTCAAAATTGTTTTTTTTACAAATTCGCCCCTAATCTGTACACTTGCCCGTTTCCGCTTTAAATCTTAATTTTATCCCTTTCTAAAATTATACACATAAATTATGTATGTGTATATATGTATCAGAGTTAGAAGCCGACAATAATTCCATGGCGGCGGTTAGCCGGGACTTTAAAGCCGGTGGCTGGCGGGTAAACGGCTGTAGATGTTTTTTTATTCGGCGGCTGGCGGCCATTATATTACCGGCGGCCGGCTTCTAAAAACGGCTATTTTTTTATTACAAAAATTAATGTTTTTTAAATTATAGAATTATCCATAGGGATAAGCAGAAAATAATTCTGTATTTTTTAAAATCCATTTATAACCGATGACATTGACTATAAAAAAGAATTTTGGTTGGGAATAACTGTCCTAAAAGTATTAAATGTTAGACGATATCAACCTATTTAAGCCAATTAAGTTTTGCTGCCATATTAAAAGATTTTTTTAATGAAAATGTTCAATATTTTTTATGTTTTCTTGTTTTTCAATAACTATAAGATTTTTTTCCAATTTTTTGTATGTTGAAAAAACAGATAAATGAAAAAAATGTCAAATATTGTACAAATACGACTTTATACATGAATTTTTAATTATTTAAAAAAATCTTTTTTTGAGCATATTTGAGGGGCGGTCCAATAGAAATTTGTTAAAACTCATATAACGGCCACCCTTATTTACACAGTTAAACCCAAAATATGTTTAAATTAAATAATAATTATTTTGGTTTATCTGGCGTCAAACTGGATTGTCTTGGAATTTAATAATCTATCCAATTATTGTAAACCAGGTCGAATAAATTATCATTTCCTTAACCCATGTATGACCGGGTGTGAAGAAATATACTCGGGAATAAATGACGATTACTATGATACTACGTACAATAAATAAATTTATTTTGTTACATAAGTAATCTTTGGATTGTTGTCTATCATTTATGGGTATCGATGACATATATGTTGTATTTGAGGTAAATTATAAATTATAAAATAAATATATCACAGTTAATTATCACAGGCAATTACAAATTTTTTTTTTTTCAATTCCAATGAATTGTTTGTCGATTCCAAAGCAAAACTCTGTTCATTTGTCTGAAGTGCAATGTAAATTTGCACCGAAATTGTTCCCATCAATCATAATTAATAAATACTAAATATCAACCGTAAATAAATATTTGACTATTCCAAACTATCACTTTACACTATTTGTTCAAATTTAGTTCACATATTTGTTCGATAGGTAGAAAACTACACAGACTTTGTAGTCCACCAAAAGGCTGTTGAAGCATTTTGGAATGACTAATTTAAGCACGACCAAAAAATATGTTTGCTGTCCCATTGTGCGCCGCACTGCCTTGCACAATATGCAATTACACAGTGCACACACATGCACTATAGCACATGGAACGGGTGATAAGCGTTATTTTATTACACTATATGTATGAATATATATATATGTATGTTTAGAAACATATATGTATATATATATATATATATATATATTAAATGCATAC
>JAAAKO020047886.1:0-11416 GCA_010015015.2 Bolitophila cinerea
TTCTCTCAATAGATAGTATTCTTCAGATTTCTGATGTAGTTGACATAGACACTAATACAGTTGCCACGACAGCAGGGTGGTGTGTAGCAGAAAATATTGGTACTATAGATAAGGTAAGATGGGCGAATCGGAATGGCCAAATCGTAGAGGCTCGCCAAAGTGGTTTTTATACCCAAATGAGAAAAAGCATCGTATGATACACCAAAATCTTTTACACCTATAGGTCTAACATCGTTTTTTTTTAAACTTTGGAAAGACTAGTTCATAGGCTACATACGAGATGGTCCTTTCCAAATTATACTCTTGACCACAATCAATATGCATACAGGTCCGTTGAATCTGCCCTACATCAGATCGCTGGTCGTATCGAAAATTCTCTGAAGAAGAACTTTATGATGGCGGCATTTGTGGACATTGAAGGAGCCTTCAAAGCAAGTTTGTCCGCCTGCAAGGTGGCGTGCTATATCCACTCTTATGGAGTCTAGTAGTTGATAGTCTTATTGAGAATATCAATTCATCTGAATAATTTTGCCAATGCTATGCAGATGAGATTGGAATCTGTATAGAGGGAAAATACATACAGACGGTTAGTGATTTAATGCAAAGTGCTCTAGAGATAGTGGAAAACTGGTGCACACGAATTGGTCTAAGTGTCAACCCTGGCAAAAATGGACTTATGTTGTTTACCAGGAAGAAGAGAGAAATTGATAATTTTACACATCCACTGTTTTATGGAAAGCAGCTAAAAATAACTAAACAATTAAAATACCTTGGTATCATACTCGACAGTAAGTTAGATTGGAAGAAACACTAGCAACGAGTTGCTTGTATCAGAGTAAATGGACCGAACCGAAATGGACGAACCGCACCTACAGCCGCTTTCGAAATGTTTCTGGACTTACCTCTACTGCCTCTATTTATAACAATTCCTTTGCGAAAATATGAAACAATTTTCCAAGCCGAAATCGTAGCTATTTCAGCAAGTATGATAGAATTTAAAAAGTCGAATTTAACAAACAGGAATGTTATAATTTGCTCAGACAGTCAGGATGTGCTCAAGGTACTGGCTGCATATAGGATAACGTAACGAACAGTTCAAGAGTGCCTCAACCTACTAACAGAAATATCAATCAAAAACAACGTTGAGCTAAGATGGATATCAGGTCACTCGGACATATCTGGGAATAAGGAAGCCGACGAGTTGGCTTGAGTTGAATCAAGTATGTATGGACCAGAGCCATCAGTGTATAGATCACACACTACAGTTCGTGCGGAAGTTAGACAAGCAGGTAAAAGCTAACAGGAAAACATGAATTAGGATTTTTTTGGGATATGTTGGTAACTCGAATATGTTTTATAATACAATAAATACATTATTTCATAAATATGAGACACAAATATATCTAAAAATATATTTTACTTGTCTAATTATTATTAACTATATACAAGCACAATTTAAAATGGATAATTTAAAATATTATAAGATTTGAACTAATTTCAAAGTAGTTTCTCGAATCTGAACCGTATTGTGAATTTTCATGTTCGTCTTTTAGATTGGGTGTTTTGCAGCAATTCTGATAACATACACATAGTTGATGTGTAGATTCTTATCATCACATTTAGATCAAGATAAAATTTGAACTAAACCTGATTATCACTCTTCAATGTCCTCCAGTGAATTTGTATAATTTCAAGAAGGTTCTAATCAGTTGAACATTGTTGAACAATAGTAATAGTAACTTCTGATTGTCATAGGCTGTAATATAGTGTACACATCTTAGATAATACCAGATAATACCTATAATATCGCAAATAATATTAGAAATTTTTCAAATATCTAAAAAAAGTACAATATACACTAATTTAAAGTCAATATTTACAAAATTCATTATATTATGAATCATAATTTAAAATACCACGAATATTACAGGAAATAGAAATAATATTGAAAATATGTACACAAATAATACGATTTTTTTATTTGCGAATATGAAAATATTTAGTTTTATGAAAAATATCAAGAATATCACGAAAATCTGAGAATATTATGTATTCTTACAAAAATACTTAAAAATATCCAAAAATATTTGCAAATACTGTAGCAAATTTAAAAATATACATTTTTCAAGTAATATTTTTAGAATTTAGAACTAAACGATTTAAAATATTTGTTAAATTAGTGAATAATAGTTTTTATGGGGTTCATAATTTCTTGCAAATGTTACATTGTTTGCGGTTGTTGTACTAAATACCGATTTTCAAATATTCATATTTGAAGTCAAGGTAACGTGTGTTTAAGTTTGCATTTTTTTTTTGAAGAATAATATTTTTATTTTTAATTATAATATTTTCTTCTCCTTTTCCGGGTCCAAACATCGAATGCGATAAGTTATTACTTATAATATTTAAAAATAAATAATTATTTTTTGCAAATATCAATAATACTATTAATATATTTATGAATTTGGAAAATATAGAAAATGTTGCCGCTAATATTAGAAATACATATAAGAAATATACAAAATATTTTAAATATATTAATTATAATATATAATATGGTGTAGATACGTCAAAGTTCTCTGATCCTTTTGATGTCAGTGTATCTCAGGTTAGCAACTTGGGTCCTCTTTTTTCATTATTTATATAAACGACGTGGCCGATACTATTAGATACTCTTCATGCCTAATGTATGCTGACGTTCTCAACATATTTAAACAATTTGATAATATAGATGTTATGAACGAACCAGATTTAAACTTGCTCTCATCATGGTGACAGAACAATTGCCTTGTTTTAACATTGTAGAATGTAATTGCTTGATTTTTTTCGCAACAAAAAACGATTTTGTCACAATACTGTATTGAAGTTGCTCCCCTTGAGAGAGTCCAGGATATACGAAATCTCGGTATCCTTTTGATTCGAGGTTGTCTTTTATTAAACATATTAAGGTACTATCTTAAATGGCATATTTGGTACATAGAATACGGGTCAGTGATTTGGAATCTATCTAGAATGGAATCTATCAATTACGACGTTATGATAATGTCCTTCCGCCCTATGTCATTCGTAGTAGCCTCATATATTTGGAAACTGTCCCTTTTAGGCGAAATACCTTATTATTTTTATTTATTTCTTTATTTCTTTCCTTTTTGATGTTTTATGTAATCGTATTGATGCTCTTCATTTGCTTGCTCTAGTGGATTTCAACGTCCCATCCAGAACGACTAATTATGGAGGCGGCATGAAATAGACCCCAAAACATTTTCAGTTCACAACAACAATCCTGTACTGTGCAAGCGCAGCACTTTTCTGTTTTAACAAAAACGCAAAGCGAAGAAGAAAGAAAAGAGATTTTGGGAAATTTTTACAGGGTATAGTTTGCCTGTCACCTATTAGGCCTGCCTCTGAAAGTAAAAGAGAAAATGACGTAGTTGCAGTTGCAGCTAAATCTCGCTTGGGATGGAAGGTCCTCAGATTTTACAACAATTATCAAAAACTAAACGAAACTGACTGAAATTATTTCCACAACAGTTTTCACAACTGCGACTGTAATAGAGATGATAAACCGCGAAAATTAGTTCAGGAGATCTTTTCATTACAACAGAAGTACCAAAATAATTGCAATAATAAATTCGTATGCAGTTATTTCTTTAAAAAACTTGTCTGGATCTAAAAACAAAAAAAGTTGACAGCTACTGGATTTTCAGTACTCACTGGTGAAGGGCACCATGAAGTACTTATTCATTCTTCCATTCTAATATCCGTATTCAAATCAACATCAAAAACAAGTTCCTCTACCATTCACAAAAAAAAAACGCAAATTAGAACCAATTTTTAAAAACATTCAAATCGGAAACAGCGGCTGCCTCCGGCCGGTAAAAAGCCAATCAATATATATATATATATATATATACTATACGAACTATATTATTTAATTCCGTTAAAGCGTGCACGCATTTCTTGGCGGTGTGCGCAATGATGGTTTCGGATCGGATCTTTTCAAAAGGTTAAACGAAATTCGGCGGTAGCGGTGGCGTGTGTATGTGTGTGTTATTCACATAATTAAATCGAATACACGCGCAAAGCACAAAAACAACAACAATGCCCGCACAGAGGCAACAATGTATACAATATACATGCATATATTTGGAAAAAGCGTATTTGGTTCATTATTTAGACAATTTGACCAAATACCGCGATCGAGCGGCCTCCGCGGCGCACTTGCGTTTAATTTACTCCAAATTTATTTCCCACGCGCACACACACATTCTCATTACTCAAACACATATACACACAGTTACAGAAACATCATAGAAATAAGTGTAATGTACATTGTACAATGTAAATCAAAAGAAGTCTTTCTACTCTTTATAGTGTTTATATAAATTAATGAGTCTTCTCTTAAGCAATAAAATATCTCGCACCGATTAAATGAGAGAAATGATTATAAAAAGTAAACAGTTAACCTCTATCCGAAACGGTATATGTGTCTTTGTTGTAGATTCAAAACGGCAAGAAAGATCAATGTCGAATAATGAAAGATCAATGAGGAATACAGAATTTTAATAAAAAACGATTTACAGAAATGTTTTGAAGGTCAGTATAGAATATAAGAAAGATAAAATAAATAGAGAAAAATAAAACGAAAGTAAGAAGACTACAGATAGACAGAGTAAAAAAAGAGAGATATAGATATAAATATTTGTCACTATGTCTCTCGTTTTATCTTTATCTATATCTCCCTATCTCTATTTCGGTCACTTTTACGATTAATCCATCTAAAATCTTTAATGTTATTGTTAATAAGCATTTACTCAAACTATTTAACCATTTTCTGGATTGTTCTCTCAAATATTTTTATTGAAAATCGTTCCATTTGCTTGATCTACTGATCCTGCATTCGATTTTTGTAATGATCGATCATTTTGTTTGTTAATTATTTGTTTGGCCTGTCCTACTGCTTTGACAAATATTTGACACATTCAAACTATTATTTGTTTAATGGTTTTGTTCTATTTTATAATTAGAAAATGTAATCTTTGAAGTTCAAAGTACAATTGTTTCATCAATCTCTTGATCGATTCTTTTCTGAAGAACCCGCTCAATTATTAGGATTTTTCCAAATATCTAACACAATCATTTGATTGATAAATCTTTCAACAACTCACTAGACAATGGTGAGATAATTAATACAAATAATTATTATCTCCAATAATTGATACAAAGTATATATATATATATATTTATATATATATGATTTTCAATTCAATTGATAAATCTCTTAAAAACTCGATCACCGAAAATGCCGAAACGGTATATCTAGCAACTATCCGTATATCAATAATATATTTGCACATATCATCCGTGTATCTCTTCTATGTATCCTTTAACTATAAGAAATCATACATTATCTAGAATTAGAATTTCTGTTATCAATTCCTTAAAGCTTCGAAGAAGACAAAATAATAATAATATTTCAATTTAAAAGTAATATAAAAATTCTTTTTTTTCAAGAATTATTATCATAGTTTTAAAAAACATTTTTACGTATTTTACTATATTTTTAAAAATACAGTAATATATATATATATATATTTTATATATGTTTAATGAATAAGCATCAACATTTTTTGTTTTATCATAAATATAAAACTAGATAAAACTATATAAAGAAGATTTTTATCTAGCTGTATATAAAATATGTGATTTTTTTTTAAATTGATAAACCTCTGTATTTTTCTATCTATAGATAATAAATATAAATAATTTAAAAATATATTATAAAATATATTATTATCTAGATTAATCAAAGTCGTTAATTTTTATCTAGAGTGATGCACACTTGTAGATTTGTCTAGGTAAATCTTTAATTGTTATTCAAATTCTTTTTTTTTTCTATACTGTATTTTTCTAAATCTGTATTTTTTCTTAAAGTTGAAGAAAATCTGTAATATTTATCTGAATTTTTAAATTTTTTGTAATTAAATATTGGTTATTATTAGGAAAATATAATTTGTATCACAATTAATAAAAAAAAATATTTTTATTTATATACCATATATAAAAAACATATACGAGTATTAATAATAAACTGTGCTTTTAAAATCTTTCTTTACACTTCAATTGGTATATATGACCACTTCCACTTATCTGATTTAGCTAAACATAAACTCGTTTGCACTGGACTTAAATAAAATTAAAAAAATATAAAAAGGAAAATTAAAATCAATATATACAAGATTTGGTTTTAAAACATATATTTTTACCGTTTCTTGTAATCATGCAAGATAAAAATTACATTTAGTTAAATAATTTTGATGAATATTAGTAAACGTCTGACAGATTGTTAAAAAATAGTAAGTTACATATGGAATAACAACAATCATTTTATTACATTATTTATGCATGGAATTCTGTGTTTTATCTAGATTACCAATTTATTTATATACATTTATTATAATAATTCAATATTTATTACAATTTATTGGATTATCAAGATTATTGCATATAAAGATACTAATGAAAATCATACATTTTTCTAGACTAGACTGATTAAGTTCTGTAACTTTTGTCATGAAATAGTAAATATTATATTATTTGATCTAATGAATATTAGTATTTTTTACAGGCACATTTTTGTTTTTATTCAGATTAATGAAAATAAGTTATTTATAAATAAATAATATATTTTTAAATGTGTAATTTTGTATCTTAAATAAATAAATAACATTCATCCATTAGAAAGTTGCAGGAAATATTGCTCATGGTCTAGTAATGACCTTTATAAATAGTGTGACGTAATACGATTAATAATCATTATGTACTTTCAGTTATATTATTGGGTTTTGGATTTGATATTTTTATATTCAAGTGGCGGTTTTTGGTCATCTAGATCTAGATAAGGGCACAGCATGCCTATTTTCAGAAATTGATATAAAGCAGCAACTCATCAAACTCTAATATTGTGGTTTTTAAATGCAAAACAAAAACAGTAATTACATTTTGTTGCAGAAAATATTGTAAAAAATATTTTTTTAAAATTTTGGATTTTAGTGATTTATTTTTATGAACTAAACCTTAAATCTTTTCCATTTTAAAGTTTTTATTTATTTGTGTGAATTGCGTGAAAAAAAATTTTTTGACCTACGCTCAAGATTCTTGGTTTGTCATTTAGTCACTGTAACCGTTTGTATTTCGAGTTTGTATTTCAAAAAATGTGATTGACCAATTTCATCAACATTATTAAATATTTTTGTAAGTTTTACAAACAGAGAACCACATAAAATATTTAAATTAAAACAATTTATTTTTAAGTTTTTTTTTTGGGTTTTCGCGGATCTAATTGTCAAATATTTTCTGCGGGTCGGGTCTGGTTGGTTAGATAAAAAAATTTTGCTGGTTGGGTTGGGTTGACAAATTCAGGCCTGCGCAGAACTCTAATGAAAAGCCACCAATTTTTGAAGTTGTTTCAACATTTTCAACGATATAACACCACTACGAAAGACAATCCATAACAACTGATTGGTCGACAGTCGTAAAAATGATATCATTATGTTGACGCAGCCGTATTACATGACTCTCAAAGTGCAGCTATTGGACAGAGCTGTTTTTGTCCGGTCAAACTTTTGTTCATCGTTACCTGCAACAATTGGATGCATTTAAATCGCTGCAAAACCATCACAATCCACAATATTTCGTCTCAATTCGTATTGGTACTACCGTTCAAGTTAAACTTCTCTGGTTTTCTTTCACTATATATTTGTTATTGAAAGCGCCTCTTGGAAAGGTTGAGGAGAATAGCTCGCGGATTTTAGATGCGATAGAAAGTTGCATTCTTTGGAAAAGAGTAGTCAAAAGATTAGGATACATTTCCCTCACAGATCGAATATATCTATTATATCTTAATTTCAAAATAGAGCTCAAAATGTGCAAAGTGGCTCTTTCGCCTCATTATACTCTATATATTTCGTTTTCAGACATTTTGTCTGTGAGAATTATGAAATTACTCTCTTAAAATTTCAAAAACAGAAACCCCAATTTCAAAATACCCATTTTCAAATGTTGACACTTGTATGTAAATATGGTTAAAATAAGAAAGTTGGATTCTGATACCGATAAAGTGGTTCCAAACATCGTCAACAGTATGAATAAATAATCATAAAAAAGTATTTTTTGAATACAGAATTAGACTTCTGTTATTTCGCTTTCTAGGATTTTTATTTCATAGATTTTGTATATTTTTCAAACATATTAAATTATGGAATGGTCATCAATCAAGCCTACAATTACCCTACTTGCACTAAATAATAATTATAATAAAATTGTCAATACATTGATATTAAAAAAATCATTCGATTAAACACACATTCGATTGCGATATCTAAAATAAATTAGAGAGTTTAGAAAGATAATTGTAAAATCGCTTCAACGCCTTCATCAATTATATTTATTTGCAATCATATTCAAAATATATACATATGCTCGTATTTATATATGTATATGTATATATATATGCATGTATAAAGTAACATAACGTGTACACCTTTTTATATCCACCAACAATTTCCGTTATGAAACTAACTCATCCATCCGTTCCGTCTGAAAAGCAAATCTATTCTCATTATCATCTTCAGTCGTAAGTGCGCGCACTCTCGCATCTCAAACGTATATATATGGGTATATATATACTATATGTATATTTAATATATATTATATGTATGTGAATATATGTATGTATAGGTACTATAAATAAAATGGATATACGCTCCTTATATAAATAGAAACCAGCAAAAAATCAGTAATCTGTCTTTACAAAACCCGATGCCCCTCTCGTAACGATTTTTCCTTTTTCAGTCGAGGACGCGTACGCATTCGGCGAGGAGTTACTTTGAATAACAAAAGACGCGGTGTAAAACAACTTAGATATGATGTTATGTGTATGTGTGTGTTTGGGCTGCCGGGTGATCGGCGCGGTGATGATCACGCATGCGCCATCGTATATATATAAATTACCAAAGAAAGTGAATATATACGAATTGCGTACAAACATATCTGACGTGGGGTGATGTATACAATGGAACAAGATCTCGCGCGTCGTTGTGTCGTCGCAGGGGTGACTTAAGGGTGCGCGTTCGAGCCGTCGCTGGAAGACAACTTCAAAAATTGTGCGCACATTGCGCTTATTGGTTTCGGACGGTTTTTTATGGTGCGCCTCGGGATAATCGCACAGATGCTGCCTGCGTGCGCGCGCGCGTTTCAAATTCAAGGTTTTTTATGGAATCATTTAATCTTTTCTTATAAAATAGTAATAATCATCAATCATTTTTTATAATCTGAACGCGCGGAGAGTAGAAACGCACGCACACGCCTTTAAACTGCGCTTCAATTACGTTGCATCAATATATGATGCACACACGTCTTATGACTGCGCTTTCCATTCACAACAAAATAAATATCATAAGAGAAGCACGCGATAGCACCGCGCCGGACGCCACACAGTCCCGTTTTGCTACCTTTTTTCTTAGTGCTGCACACGCATGCATATCATCCACCTGCAACAGATTATTCTCTGCTGGAAATGCAGATATTAAATATAGGTGAATAAATTCAAAAATGCCCGAGCTCGAGCGTCTGCCCGCGCCATCCGCTCCGCCGACCGAGCTCAAAACGTTTCAAATTAGGCTGCGCGTGCGAGCACCACACGCGATTCCAACGACTCCTAAAAGATTTGCCATATATTTAATTCAAATGAAACAAATGAAATGATAAATATTTTTTTGTTTATTATAGGCATACACACACACAGACAGACAGACAGACACACATACACTCTCTGGCGTGAATGGCATATAAACTCAAGAACGCCTCGGCTAAACGTTGGCACAAGTGTATTATTAAATAGAGATTACACATTCGGACGAAATATCGGACTGGCCGCTCGCGCGGACGCACACATATCAATTATATATTTATTTCCTTTTTCATTCACTCGTAAAAACATTCGAATTGAGAGTTTAGCATTTAGCATCGCTTTTTTTTTTGGTTGTCTCTGGTGGATTTGGTGCTGAGCTGCTGAGGCCTGGACGCGAATGGTAACGCAAACGTTTAAGTTTTATATGACACGCAATTTTATATAGAGTTTTTTTTGTTTTTATATTTTGAAATATATGTCGAATGTAAGTGTATAATTATTATAAGAGCTAAGTTTCTAGGTGGATGCCTAAATGCGCAGACAAAGTATTTGCGAGAGAGAGAAGGAGAAAGGAATAGAAAAAAAGAATGATATATTTGTGGAGTAGTATCTAAATGGTACGGTAACGGGCCAGGAATGGGTGTGTAGACGACGTGAATTAGGGAAAAAAGACATTCCACCATTTTATGTTTCCAGCTAACAGTTTCTTCAATATTTAGTTTATATTATTCATAATTATAAGGATATTTGCAACATGTTTTCCTCGATTTTGCAAAACATTTAATTTAATATTATATGAGTAATATATATGGGCATATTATGTTCAGGATATAACATCGAATCAAATTAACTAAATATATAATACTTTAGAATAACATTTTTACTTTCTAATAAAGAAGAAAAATAAAACGTCATCATTTTTTTGTTATGGAACAAAAAGGTAGTATGTACAATTATTTTGTGCATTTTTTTAATGTACTACGATTGGCCAAATATCGATTGGCCGAATCACGATTGACCGAAACACGATTAGCCTAATCACGATTGGCCGAATCACTATTGGCCGAATTACAATTGGCCGAATTTTAATTGTGCCCAATTATTCGAATGGCCGAATGATTGATTGGCTGAAAGACGATTGGCCGAATCACGATTGGCCAAATGATACGATTGGCTGGATCACGATTAGCCGAATGATACGATTGGCCGAATTTGTAACTGCATTATGGGCTAGTGGGGGATATGTATTCGGTTAACCGTGTTTTGGCCAAGCGTGATTCGGCCAATCGTGTTTCTGCTAATCATTATTCGGCCAATCGAATCATTCGGCCAATCGTGATTCGGCTAATCGTTATTCCGCCAATCGTATATATTTAATAAATTACTATTTGCCTAAGAATCAAAAATTTACTGAAAGTTTATAAATTATTATAACCTTATGTTCTATAGATTTTTTAATTTATTTAATTTTAAAAAGGTTTTTCTTCATGTTATTTTTCAATTTTATACATTTTATATATTTTTTTTTTATTTATCAATATAAAAAACTATATATTATTTATAATTTCTTTTATAAAATATAAATATCATAATTATTGAGAATGATAATCTCAGGTTTTAATTGTTAGATTTCGATTGCCAAAAAATACCCAATAATACAAATTCAATAAAAAACAGATAAATTATAATGTTTTCGGAAAAAAAAAGTGAAAACGTGATACATAT